>FIZV01042037.1:0-11935 GCA_900050545.1 Trionymus perrisii | reverse complement strand
ATAATAGGGGCGGAATGAAAATTGGGTGAACTTTTTTGCTTGTAGCTTTATATATATGATACAAGGAAGTGTACCCACCCTGCGGGCGGGAGCTCAACTCTCAAAAAAAAAAAAAATTATGCTATATCATTTGTATATTAAGTATAAAAATCAATAGATAACATTTAATTTGATAAAAAGTAATAGGTAGATGAAGACAATTAGCGCATAAGAGATAGGTACTTAAAAGTTATAAAATTTAAATGCATTTGGTTTTGCAAATATACATTTTTATCGAAAACATAAAAACATACTGATAGTTTAAAATAATGTAACAAAAATACATAAAAAACAGTAACGTTCTCATATAATCACATAATTGTATCACGACAACATAGGTACTAATTGCTGAAATTATCTAACAAAAATAAGTATAAAAAAACAGTCATTTAGTTTCTCATATATCACAAAACATACTAACAGCTAAAATAATGTAACAAAAATAATATATAAAAAACAGTAACTTTCCCATATAATCACATAATCGTATAATAAAAAAGCACTAATAGCTAAAATCATCTAACACAAATATAAAAAAAGTCAATTGTTTTGTTTCTCATATAAGTATCACAAAAGTATATTAATAGTAAAATTATGTTACAGTTACCTATTGAAATTTGAAATATTCTTGATTGAATTGCGAAGCAGTCAAATGCCGAAGTTTTGTTTAATTTCGTCTAATAATCTTGCCTTTTTTATAGCAATTTCTTCTTCTTTTCGTTCGAGTTTTTCTAGTTCTCGTTTGGCACTATTCAACAACTCCAGTTTAGTGTACTTTGAAGGGCTTTGAGAACTTGTACATACTGATATATCAAGCTTGGTGCCTATTTCATTGTTAGCGAACCATTGTTCTAAACTTTGTGCTTCATCTATCTCTGGATTGATTACAATTGATGCCGATTTGTTAATATTAATTGAGCGTGATCCTCTGAAATCATTCGTAGTACCACCATGAATAGAAATGATGTCGTTCAACTTCATTTTGGTATCTCGTTGCTCCCAAAATGTGAGCTTGATTAGGGCTGTGTCATCTTCAATTTGAATTTCTTTCTTTGCTGAGTTAGTAAAAACTACTTCATTAAAAACCTGTCTGATGACACCAATCACTGATATCGAAGTCTCTTTTGTCGTAGCTACATCAGCCAACTTCATATACTTCGGAGAATCGTTCATTTTGAGATCTGGTCGTTCCTTGATAGTACTCTTCGTATTAAGTTTTATTTCATTACTTGCGATGCCCTTATATTCGTTTCTTGTCACTGTACCTCCTTCAATTTCATAACATTGTTGTTGTTTCACAATGGCATCAAATTTAGTACTACAGTCATCATAAGCCACAATTCTTATAGTAATTTTTGCGTCATTAATATCTTGCAAATAAAAATCAAACCACATTCCATTTCGTTTGGGATCTTTGTAGGATGTAAGTTTTGATCGCCGTTGCACATGTCCAGTGATACTCCAATTAACCATTCCTGGTGTTAAGGAGCTGATATTGGTAGCTGTCATGATTCTTGATGAACAGTGGGTATATTGTAAAAATTACTAACAAAAAGTACTGAACAATTTAAAATTACACTGAATAATTAGTTGGAAAAACTTGAGTAATTATCTACAAAGGTAAACCATAAGCACAAATAAGGAAATAAACATCGCTATTGCATCATTGTAGCCATTTTTTGTCAAGCATCGCATATACATAGAATTGAAAAACCTTGCCTGGATTTGTTACTATAATTTAGTACAAAATTACTCCGCCAGAGTGCATGAAACATTTTGTAGGTAATTTTTTATACATAATTTGTAGGTATACATATTTTTTATTTTATTTTCATTTTTTCAGGTTAAATATTTTTTAAACAAATTTGTCATGATATTGATGAATTGTCACGATTTTATTCAAGCAATGTAAGAGTCCAAAAATGTATCAAAATATATTAAGATATGCTCATTTTTTTAAATGTTGTATGATGAAAATAATTAGAATTCTTCAAGCACGTTTAAAATTTGAAAGTTGTGAAAATTTTAGGAATTTTTCTCTTAAAAACAGGCAAGATCTAGTATATTGGTCATTGTATACCTAAGTAATGAATTGAATTTTTACAATACTTCTTTGTAAACAATATTAGTGACTTCGTTTTGGCCCATCACAAATAAATTTCGGGCATCACTTACGCGAGAAGCAGCAACATAAAGTTGACCATGAGTGAAGCATTGTTCAGTAAGGTCGACTCCAACAACATTAAATGTTTGCCCCTGCGCCTTATTGATAGTCATAGCAAAGCATGATTTGACAGGAAATTGCAACCTCTTAAATTCCACTGGATTATCCGATGGTATTAAAGGAATGCGTGGAAGTAATACTATATCTCCAGCTGATCTTCCAGTTAATATGGTGGCTTCAATAAGGCATCGCTTTAATTTTTGTACAAATAATCGAGTTCCATTGCATAAACGGGGTGGATCAATGTTTCGTAATAACATAATTGGTGTTCCTATTTTGAGTTGTAGTTTGTGTAAAGGTAATCCTGGCGGTGATAATGAGTTTAAAAACTCGACTGGGTAATTTGTAACATCATTCTCATTAATCGTAGTATCGATAGAGTAGTAACACGTTTCCTTCGAAAATCGAAAATCGTATAAAAAAAGAGTATGAATATAGTATTGAGTACCTAGGTGCTTAATTTGCTATGTGAAAATCTAAGACATACCTGTGAAGGTACTTTTGCTAAAATTAAGTCGTTCAACATTTCAACAGATGTATTTAATGGTGCCAGAATTCCACGCTCCGATATCCATTTTTCTGTTTTCAGTTGAATATTTGCCACATCAGGCCATACTTTGTCAATCAACTCTTCTGATGACGATATATGATTGGCAAATGAGTGCACACATAATTTTTCATTTTCTTTAGTAATAGTTCCATCTCCTATTTTCAATAAATGATTGGCATATTGTTGAGAGTTATGAGAAAGTCTCATATTTTTTGTTAATGGAGGTAATATCTGTACAAATCTCCATAACTTTGAATACTTCAATGAAGCTGTTACAATATCAGCGCGGGTACCTGTATACAATAGATGGATTTATTTTAATGATAATATTGATATTTTAGTATAAATTAGTGATATTCCATTGTTACCTCTTTGAATTACAGGTAGAGTTTGTCTGTAATCACCGGCGAATACTGTAGGTATACCACCCATCAACTTTTTACTGTTTGTTACATCTTGTAGTACTTCATTTATTACTTCTAAATGTTGTTTGTTTGACATCGAACATTCGTCCCAAAGAATTAGAGAACAATTTCTCAATAATCGTGCTAGTGCGGAATTTTTAGCGATATTACATGTCGTTTTCAATGAATTAACTGATAAATTAAAAGTTGAATGGACTGTGCGACCACCATGTAATAGCGTAGCTGCAATGCCGGATGATGCCACTGCTATAGCTATTTTATTTTTGCTTCGAATTTTTGATAGTAGTAAGTTCATTAGAAATGTTTTACCTGTGTACAATGAAGTAATAAGTATTTCATAGACATAGTAAAATACATCGAATTGTAAAAAGTTCATTTACCTGTACCTCCGGATGCGTTCAAAAATAATAAATTGTTTTCATTTTCATTTTTATCGTGCTTATCAACAGCTTTCAAAACAATTTCGTAAATAATTGATTGATCTGAATTCAATAATGGTTCGTTTTGATGTACAAATTTCAATAAATCAGCTATGTTGTATGATGTTTCTCTTAGGTAAACAATGGATAGTTCTAACTGTCTATTTTTAGGTTGTGGTAATCCAAAATCAGTTATCGATTTTCCATTTGCCATTGCTTCAATTTGTTTAGCAAGTAATAGTAGACACTCGTTAAAAATATCGTCATTATACTCCATATCCATATTTTTAGACGCTGCTTGGCATCGATACAAAATATCTTCGGCCATATCTTGTTTAAAAAGTTCATATAGTTGTAGAGGATCTGAAGGCTGGCACATTGTGATGATAATTGCAAAAAGTTGTCTGATAACACGTGGGTGTTTACAAATGACTGCTTCTTTTAACGTATCACTCCATTGCTGATCATTTTCCAACATACCTCTCGCGTTGCAGGCGTCTTGAAATTTGGTATATTGTACACCATCATATGTTTTCATATCCTCAAAAGATGTAGGACCTTTTACTGCGAATAACAGCATTCTCAAATAGAAACATTCTCTTGTTTGTGGGTGTACAGTGTACACTCTTCCAAAAGCATTGCTTTTAAAATAACCTGGAAATCCTATAATATCAAAATGTTATAGGTAAGCAATTGTTCAGGAAAAAGGGTAAGGAAAATCATGTTTCATTTTTAAATCACCTTCGACAGCTTGCCCTTGTTTTCTTTTCACGAATTTTTTACCATTCCACGTAAAATAATGCGGAATTTCTTCGTATATTAATGTTTTGGCTAATTCATCTGTTTCACACAATTTGAAGAATGCTGTTAAGGTAGTATTCGGTGGATTCTTAATTTTTTCTTCGACGTTTTCTTCTGTAAAATAAATGCGCTGTCCGTTTTCCAAATGCACTGCTAAATGAACAATCTAAAAGAAAAAAAGATTTTTTCAAATCTGTTATATAGGAATAAGGAATATGATTTTTTTACCGCTGGTGAATGGTCATGAACAGATTTAAAATTTATTTCAGGAAATGGTAAATTACAGATAAGATCGCGGGCGACCCTAAGACCGAATAAATTACATAGCAGACCCCCCCCTGTGGGGGTCTCACGAAAGTTGGCCCTTCTGGCATATTAAAATAATTGCAGTACAAATTGAGAGCCCCCCCCGTGGGGGCCTCACGAAAGTTGCCCTTCTGGCATGCTAAATACGATAATCGAAATACAAATTGCGGCCCCCCCCCGTGGGAGCCTCACCGATGGGCCCATATCCGACAGCCGAAATATAAATAAGGTCCCCCACGTGGTGGCCTCTCGCGATCTACAATATTATTTGTCGCGGCAGCCTATTTCTCGCCCCTACCTGGCAGGGGGTGATCGCTTCGTCAGCTAAATTTTGAGGCGCTCGAAGTCACGCAAGATGTTGTAAAGGGTGGAGGTTCCAAATTCGCTCACTCAAGCGGGACCGGACCATCAACCTACTCCGACCACTGTTGGTGCCCAGTGATGAAGGTGACATACAGGTCCCTCGATCACTTAATCGTGTCGGAGCACATGAGGCGCCTCATCATCAAATATTCGCCAAAAAGCTTCACATCTACTAATGTACAGTCCATTGACATATGCACTGTGCAACTTCATCATTTTGATTCATTATGCTTAAAGTAGCCAACTCAGAACCTTTGCAGATATATTTGCAAATGTATTTTATAGCTTTGACGGAATGACAATGTTCTACGTTAATGTGAGCATTGAAAGTATGACTCAACACAGGATTATATGGAATTTTAAAAAAAATACGAACAACTTATCACGTTAAATTTATAAATGGACCAGAGGATTTTTTTCTCAAATGTTTTAACCTTTGTTACTGATAAGATAATAGATACTTTATTTCATTTTGATTACCTTTTTATATACATTCTTAACCTACTTACATACGTACGGTATATAATGTTCGATATTTCGTAATAATAATAATAATAACATAGGTACTCGTATAATAGCCATAACACCTTACGAAACTTGGAAAATTTCAGGCCAGTTTTAAGGGGCTCAAACAAATTATTCTAGGCTGCGCCGCCAGCTGGGCCACCAGCTGCGTCGCCAGCTGGGGCTGCAGCTGCGGCCGCAGCAGCACCTCTTCGAACACGATCTTGTGCTTCAATTGCAGACAGTTGATTATGGAAATCGTTCACGCATTTTTGCAGAACAATGCAAGAATTGTCTATTGTTTTTGAATTAATTTTCGCTGGCCAAAGTAAATAAAAATGTTTTTAAATTAGGGTAAAAAATCCACCAGTTGAAGGATCGAATCTCACATATGTCTTCGTTGCACCATTATACCCTCCGGGCCATCTACGCCACGCATTTTAGTAATCCGAACACTTTTCATACTATAATTTATTGTATGTTGGCAGCTTCTTTCGGTTACCTGTAATATTCCAAATATTTTTTGCATCCATTTTATGTTTTCAATCTGATAAATAACATACATTTTCTGTTTAAGATTTTCGAAGCCTCAAGTAGCCTCTTTTCGTCAGCTTAAGGTCCATGAATAATGCCAAAGCCTCTTCTGTGGTATAACATTCGCAAGTTGTGCGAGATAACCTAATCGGTGCATTTTTCGGTTTCAGACGACGCTCGATGCAGCTTCTGCTATTCAGCACATTGCCTAGAGAAGTGCCCGAAGCTCAGGAAGGCACGCACGGCCGCCCAAAGAGAGATAGGGACTCTGCTGGGCAGGGACTTTGCGGACTGGTCCGACTGGGTGGGCACCAAGGAAGCCTTCGACATATTCATCTACTAGGTAGATAGTATGATTAGTCGGCCACCTCCTTGCCGTGGGTATTACTTGGCCCCTTGATCGGCCATTTCCAGGCTGAGTACGAAGCCGAATTAAGAGCAATCGAATCCAATACCTATACAGAGAATTCGAGTTTGAAGCTCTACCAGTCCTACTTCGACGAGGACGCAGGTTTAGTCGGTCGCTCTCTGTTCGTAGTTTAAGCTGTCCCGTGCGCTACTAACACCTGACGAAGCTTAAGGGAGTTTCATATGTCCGATATGTAATGGGAAAAATC
Organism: Trionymus perrisii; assembly: GCA_900050545.1. Lineage (NCBI taxonomy): Eukaryota > Metazoa > Arthropoda > Insecta > Hemiptera > Pseudococcidae > Trionymus > Trionymus perrisii. The sequence continues at coordinate 5,153 of FIZV01042037.1, read as the reverse complement.
CGCCCAGGCAGTGTAACTAGTCGGTCGCTTTACGTTCGTGGTTCAAGTAGTCATGTGCTACTTGATGCCAGACGAAGCTTAGGAAATTTCGTATGCCCGATTTGTGAGGGAACGTCCACCCTGGCAGTGTAACAGTTCCCAAGGAGATCGAGGCAGTATCGATCATGCTAGTCGCTTGAGCCACCACGCTCTTTTGGGCGTAGTTTTATATGCCCCATTTGTCAGGAAGTCGCCTACAGTATTTCGCGCCAGTTTCATAGCGTGGCAAGGATCTAAAAAGACAAATACTCGTTCTTCTATGTGAGATGGATGGGAAAACCATGGGCGAAATTCTGGTCCGAAATTCAGCGGCTCCTAATGACTTCTTATACCCAAACAGTATTTTCGATGCACGACCAGGAGATTTTTGCATTTCACCGACTAATTGAGCTGCTTGATTTCGCTTTTCTTTTCGCAGTTTACGAGATGTCGCAAAAAGAAGCCACACTCATTAACCAACATTTTTCGGTTTATTTTTGTAAGGATGAAATCTTACATTTCCATTCGAGTTTGATTGCGGTGTTTGTTCAGTATTGGATCTGCACTGAGCTGCTTGATGGCCAAATTTTTGACATTTATAGCACAGTTGTCAGAAAAAAATGAATACTTGATGGATAATATAAAAAAGTGTTAACGTCCACTTCCAAAAAAAAAATCAGACACTTACCGATCACTTACTGATTGGCCACTTCAAAAATAAAGTGCATTTCGTGGGTTCCTTGTGCTCCTAGCTCGTTAAAAAAGATTAACGGAATGTTGAGTAATCGGTGTTGCCAGATTGGGCGGTTTAGCGCCATTTGGGTGGTTTGATGAGCTAGATTGGTTCCCAAAAATCAAGGTTGGCGCCGAAGCGCCAGTTGGGCGGTTTTAAGTTTTTTTTTTTTTTTCTTTCCATGCAGAAATGCCACAATTACGTAAGTTACTCGTAATTATGTGTGGAGAAAACAGTTTTTGATTTTCAAATGGTAAAAACTTACCTAATTAATTATTTTATTATTTTTTAATCGTTTTTGTTCTAGTTCCTTTATGTGATTTTCATGTGATTCGTTACAGATTGATTGAAGCATAATTTCCGCGAATACGACTCCGTAATGAGTAAATCCCTCGGCGAGAGTACTGACTGATCGTCGACAATTGGTCGCGAGTTTATTATGGCTTCGAATTCTGACGCAGCGATTTAAAGTTGGCGCCTGGTTAGCGTTACTTGATAAAACGTTAAAAACTAGTTTCAATTTATAAGAAAGACGAGTACCCAACTCTCACGCCAAAATCGAACAGAGCAAACGAATCACGTTGGCTTGGCCAAATTTGCATTACGCTTGATAAGCTCTCTCAGCCACTAGGTTGTTTTCAAGTTGTCAATATACCAGGCGGGATTATCTGAAGAGAAAAGATCAAATGGGTAGGCGACTTTGTTCCTATTTTACCGGCCTATTTTGCTTTTTTCAAAGATCACCGCTTTTAAATGAAACGCCTAATGTGAGTTCAAGTTGTGGTTTTCTCGTCTCGCATACAAGTACATAATCTAGAAGATGTATACTATGTAAATGTAGTTACTTATGGCGGGAGATGGGTGGGTTTTTGGCACCCGCTGTGTTTTTCTTACCGACGTTTCAATTGTATAGTGAAAATATTTACAAATATTGACAACGTATGATGTAAACGAGTTAATCTCGACTCGCTTTTGATGGTTCGGTGCGTGCTTCGGTGTTTGTAGGCTTTACCCGTCGGTGTAGTTTTCAACGTGTCGTGATCTAATGGAAGAGGTGGTGTGGTGCGGTAACCCGTGTCAGTTTTACATACTATAGAAGTATAATGTAGTATAATGTACGAAAAGAAATCTAAGTTGCGTCTTTTTTTAGTCTATATATACAATGCGTACGGTTTATTAAAAGAATAGGGTGAAAAGGAAGGAGTGAGTGGAGGAAAGCTTTGGTAAAAAAGGCGAGTATTTTTAGGGTAATAACCGTTTCTTAATATTTAGCGTTTTTCTTCCCCTGCAGAGACCAGAGAGAGAAAGAATCCAATGCACGTTTGTTATGAAAGGCGTGTTACGCGTTAAACTCTGCGTTTATTCGTGTTCCCCTTATTTTTTTTCTTTTTTTTTTTCGGTGGAGTATCATCGGTAACGATAGCCGTCGACTAATAATGTTCGTTTTGTAATATATTTCATTGGCGTAATCAACGTGAAAAAAGAGGTTTGGCTGGGAAGAATGCTATATGCATTATGGGTATGTTGTATCCCTTCGCCAAAAACCATAATATACTAGCGTACTCTCGTAAAGAATTGTGAAGAGCATTCTGCGAAGTCGTTTTTCGATAAAAAATATCCACGGTTATACGATACGGGCGATAAAATAGTATAAAATATTCTTGAAAATGTTTTTTCAAGAGCGAACGCGCACTGTAAGTAGGAGAAACTTGAATGGACATCATTAAGGATACAAAAGCGAACGCGTACACCACGGCCGCAAGTTTTACGGACATAAATGCTGCGCGAAATGCGAAAAACCACTCGTATGCGTTACAAGTGAATAAATTACAAAACGATAAAGCTCTTGGTGAATTGTATGCAGTTTCCGGTCAGATATTTCATGCCGAATTAAGCAAATGGCTGGATGGATTTTCGTCCAGTAATTTCGCTCACTCGGTGGTGGGTATTTGGATTCTCGTGCACTGCTGTGCAATGTTTACTTGCCGTGTTAGGGATATCGTTTCGTGCGGTTTTAGCGAAAGAAGAATCGAAATAATTAGCTCCGGTGGTGTATGATTTTGAAGAGCAGATACACTGAGAGAAAAAACTGTAGTTGAAATAATATTCGGTGATCAAAGTTTTCAAATATTGATACATCATTTTATTAAAGATTTTTGAATAAACCATTTCGACAATTTCTTTCAACTTGAATGCTAAGGGCCAGTGAGTGTCGTTGTCAGGTACCAAGTCGCCGATCAACAAAGGGAAAATTCATACAAAACATCTCATCTCACTAGATGACATAGATAACATTTTCTGTTGAATGTGATTTAACCCAACACTCGGAAGTTTATTTGATTTTTCGTTAAAATTATCTTGAAAGCACTAATTCGATCATTTAAATGATTTAGAGTAAAGAACTTGGTACCATAACTAAAATGTAATAGTAGAGTAACAACCCAAATCATACTTGCAGACACCCTCGAGTAGGTAATGCATACTATCAATAACCATGTTGGTGGTACCTAACATGGAAACCTTCGATAAGATGAAATTCGACGTCAATATCGTGATATTTGTCGTATATTTTTATGGCTGAAAAAAATAAATAAATAAATGAAGTAATCTTACAAACAAAAGAAGACATTTTTCATAAAAAATACAATATAACATACACACTCCTCTTCTATTCGTGTCTCTGATACTTTCGATTTTTTGACATGTTCTTTGTAATTTTCGACTGCTCTTTGGATACAATCTTGGACATGAAAAGTAGAATTAATTTTTCCTTTTGGCTGAAAAGCTCTCTACAAAACTAAGAACAGAGTGGAGACCCAAGTTGTTGGGGCGGTTTTCATTTACATGTGACCATAAATTTTGTGGGGTGGTCGCCTATTCGACGTCATTGAATCTGTCGTATATTTTTATTCAAACAACAAAAAGTATCAGCAACCTTAGTGCTTGATATTTTGACAAGAAACTATACTCTCGCTTCTACTATCGACTATCGCCCATCACTTGAATTCACTCGTCGTTGTCTCGTTAAGTGATGCTGTGAAATTGTTCACTTTGTCCACCATTATTCCACTTTTTTTTTCACCCTACTGAAATAAATAAACCTCGTTAATTAAGGTTTAATGTTTCGAGGGATGAAGAGGATCGCCGGGGGGGATGGCTATAAGGAGCCCTCGTCGATATGGTATTTTGTGTACCTCTTTTACGTGTCTTTTCAACGCTGATTCAGTTTCGAACATGTTGAATTTTCTGCGTTCTGTAGAACAACGGCTACATGTATAATACGTCTTATTTGGATCGTATACAATCGCTCTTCTCGGCTTTTTTCGACGTTGAGGAGCCCCCGACGTGCTACGTGGCCTTCGCTGAGCACCTCTTGGCCCGCCGTTCGACGCACTGCTTGGGCCCGGCTGAGGTTCATCCACTCTAGTAAGTGAAACGCTTTTAACTCGCGGACCTCTGACTTGATGCGGATACAACACGTAACGGGCTGGGGCAGATTTTACTCTCACGATGACTGCAGGGGGCGCTTTAGCCGCGGGTGCCGATTGTGCCACGGGCGCCGATTGTGCCACGGGCACCGATTTAGCCGCGGGCACCGTTTTAGCCGCAGGCGCCGCAAGAGGTGCCTTGACCGAGCTGCTTGGTACTTGTAATGACGATTCCTCAGATGGTGATTCCTCGAGTTGTGGTGGAGATGGCGGTGGCTGCGGGTGTGGCACTTCAGTTTGTTGCGGTGCTGGCGGCGGCGGCTGTGGCACTCCCAATGACTGCTGCGGTGGCAGAGGTAATACGCCTTGATTCGGAGCACATTGTTGAAAAGTAGCTTCCGGTTCGATTAGAGGTAGCAGTTGTAACATTGGCCCGAAATTTCTATGTTCCTGTATCGATATGAGCAACGCGTCACTTGCACCAAATAACCGTGCATCATTTTCGAGGACTGCCCTCTCATAGAACCTCGCATGCTCGTCGATGGAATACGGTGCCGTATTGTTTATGGCCACATCGCGCATCACTTCGGGAGGGAGGGTCAGCAACACTACATCCAATTTGTCCGTCGCTCTGTGAAGGCGCACGATTCTGCCTGGTTGTCTGATGCCATTAACAGACAAAAATATATAGTCGTTTTCGCTCATTTTTGCGACTGTAGTAACTCTTTGCAACTGAAATAACTGAATAGTCTCCCATGCGATATTAAGTCTAATTAGAGCATTCTTCATTGCTTAGCATTCGGACAAAAACACACAGAAATCTCATAGAGGTAAGTTCTCTCTGCTACTCCTCTTTTTGCGGTGGTCGAATCAACTAACTGAAGCGTCACAAGTATTAAGTGTATAAGTCAAAAAAAACGTGGCTCTTGGCATGTTGAAACACATTGCTCTAGCCTTGTCAGTTTTTTTCTTGC
>FIZV01042015.1:0-15387 GCA_900050545.1 Trionymus perrisii | reverse complement strand
AAAAAAAAAATAAAAAAAAAAAAAATAATTACAAAAAAAAAAAAAACATATAGAGGGAGCAATCTCCATATTTTAAACGTTGGTTTTTGGGATTTATTTTTCAAATTCAGTTCTGAAACAATTATTATAATTTTTGTAAGAAGATACCTATTCTGTATTTTTTTTTTGAAACTAATTTGTTTCAAGTTCAGTTTCAAAATTTCTGTCGAAACCCTACTTATACTCTTATTTTTAAATTTTTATTTCAAAACAATTTTCAAAATTAGTCTTAAAAAATTTTCTCTTTCAACATCAGTTTTACACATAGTTTTTAAAATTTTTGAAAGAAAGGGTGTTTTCAAATTTTTGTAAACGGAACAACTTCTTTACCAAAAACTTAATATTTATTATTTTTTTTTAACAATTCTTTTCAATGTGTTGAAGAATAACTCTTAATATATTTTTTTTTTTCAAAGAAATTTGAAAACTCCTACTCCTGCAAAAATTTAAGAAAAACTGTTTAAACCTGAATTTGAGGAAGGAAAGCTTTTTTTTTATCAAATTTTGAAAATTGTTTGGAAAGAAAGATTTAAAAATAGAGTGGATTTTTTTACAAAAAGTTTAAAATTTAATTTGAGAAAAAATTTCCCCACAAAAATTCTAAAAATTGTTTCAAAACTGAATTTGAAAAATATATCCCAACATTTTTTCTACTTTTAAAAAGATATTGGTACAAAATTTGGAAAATAATATTTTTTTTGTTTTTTTGTTTTTTTTTACAAGACATGAAAATACTGTTCAAAATATAAAAAAATTACTTTCAAATTTACAAAATTTTTAGAAATTATATTAAAACTGAATCTGATTTTTTTTAAAACAAAGTTTTGAAAAATAATTCAAAACAATATTTTGAAAAATGATTTTAAATAATATTTTGAAAACTTGGAAAATATGTTTCTTTTCTTTTCTTACAATATTGTATAAAACTGTTTTGAAACAAAAATTCAAGAATGTGGATTTTTTACCTAAAGTTTAAAAAATGTTTCAAAACTGAATTTGAAAAAGAATGAAGTTTTATTTCTAAGTGCATATTTTGAAAAAAATATCGTGGGTATGCGACTTTTAATTATTTAAATAGTTTTTGGGAAAAAACAAAAATCAAAAGTGTTCAAAATTTCAAAAATTTGAATTATAGTATATACATATAATTATAATGTATGGAATTTTTATCACTTTTGATATTTGTGTTTTCCCCAAAACTGTTCAAATGATTAAAAATCGCACAAGATATATTTTTTTAATACTTGAATGTGTGTAGTATTTCAAATTTCATCGCACTTCTCATTTGGTTTATCTCTAGATCTGAACGATTTAAGATTTTCACAGGTGTTATGGCGCAGTCAAGACTGGACAAAATGAAGATTTTTCCTGAAGAATAATTACGTTAAGCCCAATTTACAGGAATGTACCAATCACCATTTCCAATAAGATGACAGGACGAAACGTCATAATCTCGTTCTATGATTTCATCTTGTTTAATGATTGTAAAGGAATGATTTTCGTTATTTTTATATGTGAACGGGACATGGAAAAGGGACCACTTTGTCGGTCGGGTCGATTTCCCAAAAATGACAAATTGTGATAGTAGACACTTCAAGAAGTAGAATGTGACCTCACGGGCCTCTGTAACTCCATTACAATCCATTTCACATCGTTTTGAAGTTGACATTTGAAAAAACATAGTTTTGAGAAAAACTACTTTAAAGTTTTGCATGCATTTTTGTGGTTTTTTGATGACAGAAGTTGAAGTTTAAGGAGTCCAATTAGGTCAATGTTGCATATGCTGTGAAAATACATGTTTAGGTCAGTGGAACCACTCCCCTTACCCCTTACCTCCTCAGCTTTTGTAATGGTTTCAAGAGCAAGATCTATGTGAAAAAAAAAAAAAATTAAAAACGGCGGTACCTATACAAAAAGTTTTTATTTTTGGCAGACATGATAAAGTTTTTAAAAAAGTTACACAAAAACGTTATGAAAACGTAACAGAAACGAACTGGAAACATAACATAATGCAAAACGAAGTTTCTGTTTAAAAACATGCAAAAATGAAATTTCTTTCAGCCGAAAAAAATGAAATAAACAAAAATTGAAAATTACAAAAAAATTATAAAAACAATTGGAACAGAACGAAACGAAAATGTAATAACATCTGAAATACCATAACAAAGCACAAGAAACAAATCACTCGTTATTCGCGTGGAGGTGCTGGACAAAGAATATTTTGAGCCGATGGCTTAACGTATTGACGAATGCATTTATAAAGATATTTCTTCCGTTTAAGGGAAAGTCCTACAGGTTTAATAATAATTGGTTCCTCTGTTGAAAAATCAGTTTCAAGGGGAAACATACGAATTTTAGAAGACTCGTTTAAAGCCGAACTACTTTTCAGATAATTGATGATTCCTGGATCGTCACTTGACGTTGAGAAGTTATGTAAATCATGTAGTCCTTTTAGTCGAGAAGCATTCCTGTTCTTGAAAAACGACACCCAATCGTAGGTGGGAACATAAGTATGGCCTTTCTCATCTCCAACTAGCACAACATTAAAATTTTTACACTTAGTGGCGATCTCACAGACGTCCTTCAAAGTATTCGCTGCAGACTTTCTCCATCTCAATTTAAATTCGCCAAAATGGGCATCTGGTCGGAATTTTGTATGACCAACAGGGAGATGGGACATTTCCACTCGAGTGTTTAATCCATTCTGCACTCGGTACGCGAGGTATTGGATAACAAAATTGTTCTTGTTTTGACCAACACAGTTATCAGAGTGTAGGTACACATTGTTTTCACCAAACGAAAAATTTTCCAAACAATGATGGAGCAGTGAAATAATAGTATTGGCCCCTTTATTGACAGCGGAACCCTCAGGAATAATGTACAACACGAACTGGTAAGCAGGCTCGATCGCAATCCCAAATAGGCCAACTTTATACCCAGATAGAAAATAAATTGGCCCCACTTGGAGCGAATCATATGGGAGTGATATTTGTTGAGCAAAATCGAAGCTGTAATGCATCGATCCGTTGAATGAGCATGGCTGGTGCTGTCTAAGTGACTGTATGAAGTAAATGAGAGGAAGATTTTCTCTGCGCTCTTGAATGAGATCATTATAGTAATCGCGTTCATTTTGAACATGGGTCAGATGTGTCAGTGAATCTTCAATACATATCTTCTTTTTAGTTTCTGATAAGTTATGCAACCGTGAAATCGAAGTGATGGAATTTTTACACTTGACACACAAGTCAGTTTTTGGTTTCTGGATCACAATATTTACCAATCGACAAAGTGGTCCCTTTTCCATGTCCCGTTCACATATATCTTATACCCCTGAAAATGCTCGTCAGCATAAACTTCTGTTAAAATCGATGAAATGAAAGAAATACCAGAGGAGTTTATGATAATTTTTTCAACTCTCAAAAAACAAAGATCGCCTGTGTCATCATTCAAACCAACAAAAATACTACTTTTTGAAATTGTTTTATCGTAGTATTTAGTCCGATCGGCACATCGTAAGTTGAATTTCGCATCTGCAGGGAGAAGATTCGTTATTTTTTCGTCGATTTCATTTAGTTGCATTTATTTCGAGGGCCCTATCTCACACACATTTTGTCTGAAATTTTTGCTGATTAAACGATAATTTAAATGTAACTGGTTTTTTATTGAAATGGTTCGACAAACATTAATTTTACAAATAGCTGCCCTTGAGGCAATCTTGCCCTGACGATGTTTCGATTCATAACGCATTGACGAACATTTCCATAATGGTCCTATCTTACGCATAATTCTAGGATAGTGCGTTAAGAAATGGTGTTTAGGCTTGATCGCATGAGGAAATTGACTTTTCAATTCCTTTAAGTAATCTATAATTATTGTAGGCAAGTAGTACGTTACATTGGAAGTAAAAGCTTTACAAAAAATTACGATGTTAACAATTTTTTTCATAAGAATATACAGTTTCCATGTGGAACATTCCAATGGGATGCAATCCCCTACCATCAAGCCCAAATATTTAACCAAGCTTTTGGTTTCTGATGATGACATCTTCAACCTCAAATTTGTTTTTAGATGATGTTCTAGAATTTCAGGGCATTTGTTATCCCATTGAGCATACGTAAAACCGCGGATTCTGGCATTCAATCCAGTTAAACTGAGATATTTTTTAACGAAGACAATATCATTAAGTATTAGGGCTAAATCATATTGGCATATGCCTTCAAGTAGATCATGCATGGGGTCTACACTGACATTTTCGGTAACGTGAAATGTAGGAAGAATGTTAAATACGCAGCGTTCAGTTACACCAGTTTTTCTAAAATCGTCAACTCCCACCTGCTCATCGTAGTTGCTGCGATTTCTTAACAAGTCTGCCTGTTCAACAAAATAATTCCCAAAATTATTCGCTTCCAACGTACGTTGGTACTTCTGAAACTTTCGGTGAAGCCAAGAATCGAATGAAGGCCTAAGTTGTCTCCCAATACCAAAGCAAGGCTAAAGTATAACTTTTTTTTTTGAAGTACGCCATTATCATCACATAAATTCAATTCTATACCAATTTCTTCTAAATACGTCAATTCCTCAATCGCTTTCTTGAAAACCTTTTCGTTTTTAAATTGCTTATGGTCTAAACTATTGAATAAAACAAATAAAAAAATCGAAATCAACTTTGAAGCTAATGTTAAAGGTAAACAAGGTATTGAGACATAGACAGCACCACATTTTTGAATCCCTGCATGAGACCCCAAAGGATTATTGTTTTCGTAGTCATCAAAAAATAAAAATAAAGGTAAAACGTCTTTGTTATTAAAACTTGCTATTTTTTCTTTCCAAAGAGAACCCTGAACAAAATTTTCGATGACATTATTCTCGGAAATTAAAGAATTATAATATGACATTGTTTCATTGAATATTTTCGGTTGCTCAAAAAAAGCTTTTAAGACATGACGAATTGGTATCAATTCAGCAGAACTCTTTAGATGGACGAATGACTGAACTCCGCCTTTTTTTCGGAAATCGTCTCTTAAGCCTAAAGAGCACTGAATGGGTGCTATATAAGTTCCTAAATCTTGGAACTGTTTGAGTTGCAAATGTTCAGTATTCAATTTTGAAAATGCATTTTTTTGCTGTTTGAAAATGATTTCAATTTCGTCAGCTAGCTCCCTGTCATTTAATTTTTTGTTTACAGAGTTCAGAATTGCCACCTGTAATGATTCCAATTTTTCATTAATAAAATTATCGACGTCTTGAATTACATTTGTAACTCTTGTACGAGGTAAGTCAGGATAACTGTGTAGTTTGGCCAAAAAATGAATCTCCGGTGAAGTAAAGTTTGATTTTGGTTGCATGCTGCTGAACTGTGGTTCGTTGTTAAAAGTCATCTCCGATTTAGACAAATTAAATTCATTCCTTTTTTGTGTAGGCTGACTTGTTGAAGGGGAAATTTCACTACTCTTAGCAGTAATCGAAGCAGTTGAATCATTTTCTACAGGGGAAGAATCACTTATTGGATTTTGAAGCGAACCTAAGACATTTTCACGATCATTATTTGTGTCAATACGTTTTTCATTGCAATTTCCCTTATGAATTCTTGCTCTATGTTTTTGAAAAGAATTAAAAAGATTAAAACTTCGGGCACAATCTGGTTCGGCACAAGAAAACGTCTTAATTTTTCTTTTTTCAAACGCAAGGAAACAACCTCGCATTCTTTTCTACCTGGATGCTCTGAAATAAAATATATAAACATAATTAGATATTTTTGTGTATGTGTTCGCCAATTTGGCCAGGATCACGTTCTCAACCTCACTCGTCGTCGCATATTTACTGAAAAATAAGAATCAATTTTTAAAAAAAGGAAAGAAGGTGTGAAGTTTTTTAAAAAAAATAAAAATAAAAGTGAATTAAATCTCGAAAACCTACATTTTGATACCAATTTTGAAAATTCGGTTGGGGTGATTTTTTGATTATTTCGTATGTGACGCATGAGAAGAGATTCATTTTCAAATTCGCAGTGGCAATTGAAACACACCGGCATGATTCAAAATTCTTGAATTTGATTTAATAATACGGAAGTATAACTATATGGAACGAATTCTTATAAAATAATGTAAAAATCTTACTCTTCTCGCTAATAACAATCGAAGATAAAAATTAACGTCAAAATTAGCCAAACAAAATTTCCGATTTTTTGTTTACTAATACGATACACAAAATTAAGAAGCTGTTTGCAAAGTACAAGTTTTACCTTTAAAAGCTTTCAGTTTATCGAGTAGAAGTGATACTTGATTTCTTGCTGTATCACGATCGTTGATTTGAAAACCTGCCAATTGCAAGAATGACCAAATATTGGAAGCTCTTGGATGAAAATTCAAATCCAAGACGTAGTATATTTTGAAGCAAAAACTCAGGGCTGCAACAGGGTCCTCAAACTTGAATCTGAATTCGTTGATCAGCACGTAGTACGCAGTCAAATTTGTAAGGCTGCTTCCGACGAACATAAGCCTGGGTGTGAAAAACGTAGTACCTTCCCTTTGCTGTATTCGTTCAATTTCTAGCTTTATGTCACTGGAGATCTGATAAGAAAAGGCCGACAGTCAGAAAGTGTTTCACAAAACTTATAAATGAACAATTTTGAATTTGTGGTGAAAAATTGTGCTTACCTTGACTATAAATGCAAAAGATTCAGTGATTTCAACGAAACTTGATTTTTCATGGGTTTTTTCACCAGCTTTCCTTTTCCCTGGTAGAGGAGTCGCTTTGAACAAGGATGGCAACAGGTACAGTATTATGCTATCTTTTATCTCTGTATGGAGATTGCACAAATTGTTTAAAAATTACATGGTCATGGAAATGTATAATAGGTATTCGCAAAAACGAAGAGTATTGAGTAATTATTTACCTTTCGTAAAATTTTGAGATCGAATATTTAATAAAGCCGCCAGTGTTTCTGGAGTATAGCTTATAGCACCTTTTTTAGTACAGGAATTTTGGATGTAAGCGTCTATTAAAAATTCTGTCAGATGAGACCATTCTGCGATGAATTTTTCACTGGTGTTTGGGTGTAACTGCTCGAAATCGCTAGAAATCTGTAACATATCAAAATGAATTGAATTAAAAATTTTTCTAACGTATCATTTGGATTATTGTAAAAAAAAAAAATACCAACTGCCAATTTATTCAATTGAGAGGAAGTACCCAAGGCATAATTAGCATTCAAGCGCAGTATAATGCATGCTGAAAAGCTTCATCAAAAAACAGAAATTTGATCTCCCAAAAAATACCAAAGTAATAGCGACCTACAATTTGTTCGAAACAGGATCCTTTTCGAAGTAAAGGAATACGCAAAATTTGTAGTAACATGCATTACTAGAAAGCTTCATCAAAAAGCAGAAAATTGATTTTCAAAAGATACCAAAGTTTTAGCGACGTCTAAATTTGATCGAAACACTGGATATTTTTCGAAGTACGAATACGCAACATCTTTACCTTTCCCTTCACACAGTGCTGTACGCCGTGAAGGGTATGTGTTACACCAATATTCGATCACTTGGCTTATCAGAGCATCATTCTGCGTCAACCACTCGTCTTGTTTCAAACCTTAATACATGAGAATAAAGTCGGAAAAACATGAAAAAAGAGGATAATTTTTGAGTGATTTTGCAAGGTTGCGGTGTTACATCAATATCTACATACCCTCTACAACAGTGAACTCATTAACTACTGACGGCTGCTCACTACTTTCACCAATATCAACTTGTTCTTCAAGTAACATACCAGCATCTTTCAACCCCTTTTTGAAATAATTATAGTGGTCGAGCAGTTTTCCGTGCGCGTAACTTTTTTTTTTATTTTGGGCTCTGTGATAACCAACGTAGTACGTATTTATACCTTCTGTAGGAAATAAACGCACAATTTCCTCCGCCAACTCTATGAAACGTTCTTTTGTTATTCTATATGAAAAAATCACAACAGAAAATAATAAAGAAATATGGAGTGGAGTAAAATTGCATTTGTTTGATGAAAGTGAAGGAACAGAGTTTTTCTCACGTGAATTTTTTCAGGGGTACACCATAAATCGCAGCAGCGATATCGAATTCTCGAGATATAACTAAGTGTATCAAGATTTGGCGAGGAATATCTAGTAAAATTTTTTTACATGCGTAACTCATTAACATGATTTTTCCATCGGTGCTATCCTTCAAGTATTCCTTGACAAAATTAGAGTAGGTATTTAGTTAAAAAAGGACCAAAAATAGTCAGTTAAAAAAGGACCAAAAATAGAAGTAATACCTCCAATGTAAGGTATTCTTTTTTTTTACTATTTCAAGTGTTGGATCCAACATTGCGATTGGAGCACCATTTACATCTAACGCAGCACCATTTACATCTAACGAAAAATATTTCTATATAGTTAAAAGCAAATCTATGTCCTTAAAAAAGCTGTAAAACATAAATGTTACTTACCCGTAACGATATTAATGTTTTCACTCGCCATTAGAGTACAAATTGGGAAATTTTAAATATATATTTAAATAAAAAAACAACACATTCACGATAGTCACGAAGAATACGCAATGACCAATGAGGCAATCGAGCAACTGTGGTTGTGGGATAGTAGCTGTTTTTGAATGCGCGTTAAAATTTACAAAAGGTATTGTAATGATTATCGTAAACATGGAAACATTTGCTAAATGTTGAGGAATGATTACCAGTTGGCGCGTCATAACGGCTCCAGTTCCAAGCGTAGTAGTAGTTACATAAAAGATAAGGAATGATTCTTCAATATATTGGAACATTTCAAATTTATAGTGGGATTGCTTACTAAATAAAGAAGAAAGGCTCTTATTCACACTGTTGTGTATTTATTACTCAAAATTTAATCAATTATTATTATATTTTCATGAATGGTTACTCTGTGTTGGGTAAAAAAGCATTTTTCCACAACATTTAGTAACCATTCCATAACTTTGTGAAACAGTTGTTCCTAAAAAAAAATTTTTTCTTTCAGTGTACTTTTTCGGACAGCGTATTTTGTACGTGACGTTTTCGATCTTAAAGTCGATAATTTTGTAAGGTTTAAACGTACCCAACAACCAATTTATTTTAAAATTTTCAGGTTTGTCGCCTGCGATGTACGGAGGTGTTATTATAGAGGTCCCATCATATGGCACCGGCCATTTGAAAGTGGAAATACGTTCTTCTTCTGGAAAAAAAATAAATCATAAAAAAATTAAATAATTTTGTTTATGATTTAGGATTTAAAAAAAGAATTTATCTTACTCAATTTTTGGAAGTCTTTATTCATCTTGTCCCTGCTTTTTGGAAAGTATGAAGTAAACAAAAGAAAAGTTTAAAACTTTAGCGACCACGGATTTATGAATTTTCCGCGCTTTCCTGAATTTTCCGAGGTATAGGTAATACCCATCAAGAACACTGTGACTACGTCATAGAGTCGAAAATTCAAGAAGAAGAAGAAGAACCGAGCTGACCTAATATAATAAGTCGATGCCGAATTTTCGACATTCAGTAGAGCGTCAGGAAAACAGTGAGGAAGCGAGAGAAGTGCACCTTAATTTATATAAAAAATTTTACCCGCACCACCACCACTTTCTGTTAAGAGAATCAATTTCCGATTAATAGCAAACTAAATTGTTTTTAGAATGTTGATGATTCCATAAACTACTATTATATTTGAAACATTTTCCACACGTATCGCAAGAAAATGTTTTTTCATTATTATGTTTAATTTGATGTACAACTAAATAATACTTGCGTTTAAAAGATTTTCCACAAGTATTGCAAGAAAAAGGTTTTTCATCATTATGACAAATTTGATGTACAGTTAAAGAAGACTTTTGTGCAAAAGATTTTCCACACGTATCGCAAGAAAATGGTTTTTCACCATTATGAACACGTAAATGTCGTGAAAAGTGGGAGGTAATCATTTCACCACAAATCTCACACAAAAGTGTTTTACGTGATCTTGTCCCACGCGAAAAAATACCAGTGGTGGCCAATGGTTACTAGTGGTATACCACTGGTACCTCTTGTTACCAGTGGTGTACCAAATAATTTTTACCACTGGTATAAATTTCCCAGTGGTGATCAGTGGTACGATTGGTACTACCAGTGGTATACCAGTTGACTTCATACCAATGATATATTTTCACCACTGGTGATCAGTCTCACCACTGATATACCACTAAACTTCACTACTGATACGTATGGTGTAAAAAATTGTTGAAAAAAATTGATGAAACGATGATTAAAAAGATGAAAAATTTGAAGTTCAAACAAATTACATTTGATATGAATAAGTAATGAGTGAAAACATGAAAATTGTATGTGTTCGACTAGATATAATTAGGTACAAGTATTTATGTGGTTGAAAAGTATACTTATGCAATTTTATTGCCTATAGCTATAGATCAAGTGAGACGGTAGTCGAACCCCCGCCCTCCCATCCGAAAATAAACGTAACGTCCCGAGCGATAACGACGACCGCCGATGTGAACAGAGACTACCGGCACACTTATTATTCCGAAACTAAGATCCCTTTGATGTTGCGATGCCGCCGATTGATTTTTCACATAGAAAAAATCATTTCAGCGTATCGGCTCTGTGAAACAAAGTAGAGTAAACATGAGCAAGCTGGCCCAGGAGTGACCAGATGTTGAAGCGAAAAAAAAAACCAGTTTCTTGTTGATTTTTTCTCTTCTGTTTTTCGCTTTTCGAAGTGTTGTAACACTGATTGAACAAGGTTGTAATTTAATTCACTTGGATCGCTAGTGTTGACATTCGATGGATTTTATTTTTTTATTTAAAAATAATTGCGCATAGACGGTGCGCAGTGGTATAATTGGTTGAACAAGTTTTTTTTTATCCACTCGGATTGCTAAGAGTGACCAGATGTTGAAGCGAAAAAAAAAATGTTTCTTGTTTATTTTTTCTCTTCTGTTTTTTTTTTCGCTTTTCGAAGTGTTGTAACTGGTTGAACAAGTTGTGATTTTATTCACTTGGATCGCTAGTGTTGACATTCGAAGGATTTTATTTTTATTTAAAAATAATTGCGCATAGACGGTGCGCAGTGGTATGATTGGTTGAACAAGTTGTTTTTTTATCCACTCGGATCGCTAGTGTTGATATTTCAATGGATTTTATTAATTATTATTTTTATCATTTAAAACTGTTATTGTTGATGAGCAGGACTCAGGAGTGGTCATATGTGGAAGTAAAAAGTATTTTGCTTCTGTTTTTTTTTTAAATTTTGAAGTCGAGTTAATAGAGAAATAAGTTCTTTCTTGAACCAGTTTTATCGCTAGTTCATGGTTTCTTTTTGGATTGTAGTACCTTTTTAATTCATTTGGTTCGCTAGTATCGCCAGTTTTTTTTTCATTTTTTTTACCATACCATTTTATATTTTGAAGACTACCTCAGATTTGATTATTGCTGCTATTGTTGAGTTAAAGTGACAGTTTGGCGTGTTTTTTTTTGTTCTAATTTTTCATAATGAATTTCAATGATTTAATTTTTGAAAGCAGAATCAATATTTCCTGTTTGAATTACTATGTGGAAACTGGTATGGCTATCAATGCAAATTTTCAACCTATCATAAGAATCACTTCTTCACGTGAAGATCGTCTTGATCAAATCACATTGACAGTTGATCAATGGTTTTTATTAATGCGACGAGAATTTGGATCATTGTTTAAATTTTTTGAACTGAAAGAATTTAAAGAAGAAGATGGATCTTCTATTTCTATAGATAAGAACCTTTCAATTTTTTTTGCAGCTGATAATGTAATTTTGAAGGAAGATAATTTTTCAAAATTGATTTTAGGAAAAGAGCTTTTTCACGAATTAATACGTTGGTATGATGCAATCTCAATTAAGCTTGAACTTTTGCATAAATATCAATTTTATACAATTTATGTGTATTCAAAATATGTGAATCATTTTTCAAAAAAAGATAGTGAAGATATTGATAGTTTTATGACGGAAATAAATTGTTTATCTTCGAGTGATTTACCTGACATTGGTATTACTGTCAACTATAAGGAGTTGGACAGTGTGCTTTGCAAAATAATCCATTCAGAAATTAGAATACTTGCAAGGCAAAAAGTTTTGGATCGAGTAGAATTTGTGAAACAATTTCACACTAAGTCATGGTTAGAAAATAGTTATTTAATTTTGTAAATTATTTCTACTTTGAATTCTATGCATAATATATGTATTTTATTTTTTGAAAATTTGTTCTCTTTTTTTTCCTCTTTATTTCACTACTAAGAATAGGTACCTACATTTAAGAAACAAATGTACTATGAGAGGTATTATTTCAAATAATGCGCATTCTTGGTGATTTGATAATTATTCCATATCTTTATAAAATATGAAGAAACGCCACTTTTTACAACAACATGAGCTTATTCTAATTATTAATTTTTTTTCATTTCATCACATTTTTCCACACGCCAAAGATAATGATTTCCAGAGGTGGGTAGGTGAGATAAGTAAAAATTATCCAATTCTCATTTGCTCTCGCTGTAAAGTGCAATTGCGTTGTGTACACAGAAGTCTCTTTTTTTCCACTACAATCGTCGTTTGCTGTACGTCAATATTACAACCGGTTGAGTGAAAAATCAAAAATTTATAAAGTGATAATTAAAAATCATCAGATTATTATTTGTTTTTTTACTGCAAAGTACAATCGCGTTGTGTACACAGAAGTCACTTTTTCTACTATATAATCGACGTCAATCAAGATGCAAGAACAATCAAATTTTGAAACATCTTCTCCATCAACAGCATCTACTCCATCTACCGCATCAACTGTAGTAAGTACCTATTTTTTTTTCTAGCTTTTGATAACAAAATCTAGTAAAAAATATTTATTTTCCATTTTTTTTTTGAAATTTTCGTCGTGTTTCTTTTACTCAGATTTTTAGTTCGCGTTAAAAAATTATAGGTTCATTCATTCATTTAATATAGATTGTGTGAAACCAGATTTGAATTTGTTGCTTGTGATTCTTCACCAGTTGGGGTTTTTTTGAAAAAAAAAATGACTTGTATTCAGATTCAAAATCCATGTATTTTCAAAATCTAGTAGGAAAAAAATATTTATTTTCCATTTTTGAAAATTTCGTCAGTGTTGTGTATGGTCGTGTTTTGTTTTACACAGATTTTGAGTATGAGTTAAAAAATTATAAGCTTATTCATTTTATATAGATTGTGTGAAACCAGATTTGAATTTGTTGCTTGTGATTTTTTACCAGTTGGGTTTTTTGAAAAAAATTCATTTTTTTGCACCCGTTTATCGTAGTATGTCAATTTTTCATGGCAATGAACATTGAAAAAATAAAACAAAAACCAGTTCAGATTCATAATCTTGTTGTTAGATTCTATTTCCTTTTTTTATCACTAGAGAGCAGTACTTAAGTTTCACAAAATTCTTATTTTTTTATTTTTTTTCAAGATGTAAAAGGGAAAGCGAAGAAAATATCATCGTTTTACATGTCATGCGAAAACTATGGATGCAAAGATCTAAGGATCTTGGCAGATATCGCATTGTCCTCATGGACGGATTTAGAGTTTGAAGAGGTAATTTTTTCCGGATTGATATTAAAAAAATAGTGAGTATGGTAGTAGTACTTGAATTTAATTTTTTTTTTTTTTTAGATAAATTCCGCTACGTTGAAAATCGTCATTCCATTCCTTGTCAGGGCATCAACAGTACTAGATAAATTCAAGGAAGCTGGACTGGATGACGTAAAAATCCAGTCCCGAGTAATTGACGAAAATACCCGAAAAAGATTTAACGAAATCGTACAAGAGCTTAAAAACAAAAAGAGTAAGGTATGAAGAAATAAAAAAAAAACTGTTCATATAATTATTATACTCAATATTCATCTTATAATATTCATTTATTTTCTTTCGATTTCAAAATAAAAAAAATATCAATATTTCACTAATTTCTTTATAAAAAAAAGGTGTACAATGAAGAAGAAGATTGTGAAGATTTTGTTGTCCATGAAAAAAAAAACCAAAAAACATTCAAAACTAGAATTACTTCGTTTATGATAGAAAGTAAATCAATTATATCGGATTTATCAATTTTCTCAAACTCCATTAGCAATATTTTAGTCAGCATTATATTAAAGATACTTCTTCAAAACAAAGCAATTAAAATGCATGCAAAACTGAGTATCATTTGTCAAAAAGGAATTACTCAAGAGGAAAGAACTTTTTTTCTTAGTACATCTTCATTATCTTTTTTTCTCAATGATCCTGTCTTAGATATTTTAAATGCACTTTTTTTTCCTAAATTCGATTTACAGTTTGAAAATTTGAATAAGCATGGGAGTGGGTGGAGTTTGAAAATAATAAAATTCATTGAAATAATAATTAACAAAAATAACCCTATGAAATTATCTTGTGGATTATACATTGATCTTCCTCCTACATTAAAAAATAAAAAAGCAACAATAAATATTCAGTGTTTTGATAATTTTTGTTTCAAATATTGTATTTTTGCTAAATTTCTAAAAGATGGGGAAAAAGGATATAAACCATCAACTTACTTGAACATTGAAAAACGAATTTTTGATGAATTAAAAATTAAATTAAATTTTGATAATATTTCATTTCCAACTCCAATTTCAGATGTACAAAAATTTGAAAAAATAAATAATGAAATATCTATAAACATTTATGGCTGTTTAGAGGATAAAAATGATGATAGATTTCCAATTAAATTTAGTAAAAAAAGAAATGGGGAGGTTTTTCCAATAAAAGTCTGCGACTTGGAAAAAAAATTCCATTATGATTTATTGTTTTTAAAAAATAAATACACTCATCACTTTGTCTATATTAAAAATTTTAATGTATTAGTAAGAGAACAAATAACTAAACATCATGGGGGGATTGAAGTGTGCAAGAAATGTTTAGTACACTTTTCTGGTCCTTCACGAATGGAAAAATTGAACAATCACAAAATATATTGCAATGAAATGACAAATGAACCTGCAAAATATGTGTTACCAAAGGTAGGCTTAAATAAAATGAAATTTAAGGATATTAAATTCGGTGAACCAATTCAGTACATAGGTTTTGCAGACTTCGAATCTATTTTAATCAAAAATACAACTGAAAATGAAGATATTGAACACAATACAAAAATTATTAATAATCACCTTCCTGCTTCTTTTTGTTTATATGTCATAGGGAAAAATAATTCCAAAATTATGGAACCAATCTCCTATACAGGAGAGAATGCTGTTGATTTTTTTTTCAAAAAATTAAAAAAAATTGCTAGAATAATTGAAAAAAGGTATGGAAAATATAAGGATAAAATCA
>FIZV01042012.1:0-10049 GCA_900050545.1 Trionymus perrisii | reverse complement strand
TTTTTTGATCAATTTTTTTTTCTGTTGTTTTTTTTTTTTTTTTTTTATACCTAATTGAACTTTTTTTCATTTTCTATGTTTTTACAATGATTTTAGTCTATTTGAATTTATTTTTCAACATTCAGTAATCTTTTTTTTATTGCAATTCGATTTTTTGGTTCAATATTTTAAATTTTTGATGTTTCCCATTTTTCAAAATTTGTAATTTGTTGATTTAATTCGTTATTTTTATTGCCTTTTATTTTTAGTAATTTGGATTTTAATTGATCTTTTTTTTTTTTGAATTTTATTCAATTACCAATTTTTTTCATTATTCAGCCATTTTTTATGTGTAATCGCTCAAAGATCCTCCTTTTTTAGTTAAAATTCATTGATTTTCTATAAAAAATTTTGTCAAAATTCATGGGAAATTAATTTTTTTCCCCTTAATCATTTTTTGGAATTTCTTTGTGCATTATTTTTTGATTTTTTTTCTTCACAATTTACACTGTTTTAGACATTTCCATAAAAATTGGCATTTCAGCATTTCAGCGGTGGGAGGGGGGGGGGCTCCAGATAATGAAAAATATTTTTAAAGTGCTGAAAAAAGTTCTAAAAAAGTGCTGATTTTTGATTTGGAAATTTTGTTAGACACCCTGAATTGTCAATTTCCAAAATATTCCCCAGCTCTCAATCTGTTTTCAATTTCTTGTGATTTTTGCTCAATTTTGATGTTGATTTTTTCAAATTTTCAATATTCCTTAAATTTTTACTCATTTCTTATTTATTCATTTTTTTCAAATTTCATTTTATTTTTAGTTTTTTTCCAACTTACTCAATCATTTTTAACTCCACTTCAACTTTTTGTTATGTGTTTTTCTTTTCTTTTTAATTTTAAACATTTTTGTATTTTTACAAAAATTCAATGTTTCGATATTTTCTTATTTACAACAACTTCAGTTTCATTTTGATTTCAATTTCAATTTTTTATGATTTTTATTTTTTTCGTAAATTTAATAATTTTTTTTTTATCAGATTTTGTTTATTTTCCACTTTGTAGACATTTCTAATTTCATTCAAGACTTGTCTAATTTTTCTTATTTCTTGGATCAAAGTTTTCTCTCTGCCTGGTCGTTTTAATTTTTCCTCCAATTTTTTGTATTGTTATTTTGAAACCTGCACTGAATTTTTTCCAACTTTCAATACTTTTTCAGACATTTTCATTCAATTCACTTTTTTTTAATTGTCTTTTTTTTTTTAATTGTGGAACTAATTTTTTAAATGCTCAATTGAATGTTTTCGCTAATCGTTTTGCTCTAATAAAAAATAAATATGCTTCTGTGCTTCATTGAAGGGGACGGGGGTGGGGGAATTTATTCTGTTGGAAACCCTCAACATGTAAGAATACTTTTTTAAATCTTGCAAAGAGACCTATGAAAATCCCCCTTCTATAGGTATATGCTTTTGAGAAAATTCTTCTACACTCTTTATCATCTTATTTCATCATCTGTGACTTGAAGAACGCTGAACGTGCACAATGCAGTCTCCCCATGTCCATCTTCATCTTTCTGTTCTCATGTATGAAAAATTAGTTAAATTTGACATCGTTGAAACCTGCTTGACATATTGGATGAAACAAGAAGCTCATTTATATGAGATGTGACATCCCACACTGTATCACTTACAGTTTACAGCCGGTTAACTATATGGATTTGATGGATTTGGAATGATGTATCCCGGTAAAATTTGAAAAACGAAACGGGGAAAAAAAGAAGAGAAGAAAAACCGCAGGGCCATTATTTTATATAACCGTACATAGCGGACGTATTACTCGGCAAAAGGCATTTTCAGTTCGACTGCTGTCATGTGAAATTTCCACTCATCAAACAGATGTCACGTTCCAGTGCCCAAGTCAAGCGTTTCCACTTCCATCGAATTTACTACCTTTTTCGGCATGGAGGGAAGAAAGTTATAGCGGGATGGAGAGGATGAGTACGGAGGAAGAAAAAAGCATTAGGAGCGAGGTGGCAGCCATCCCTCGTATTAGAAAACAAAAAAAGGGCCGCAGAAGCGAAACTACCAATGTAACGCAGCCAACGCCAAGTTTTCTGACATTTGAAAAGAGCAGGAAAAACTAGGGCCGACATCTGTATTGTTTCTTATCCGCCTCGCCACGGATGCAATTTCAACTGATTAATTCTATAGAGTAATTTGAAAATAATAAAAAGCCTGGAAGTAGTGTTTTTTATCATCCTATTCCACTCCACTCTATTTGCGAGTAGGTATATAGAGGCAAGAGATGATCACCCAACATGGCAATTAACTCTGTAACTATGGTTTTAAAGTAGTTACGCGGAACTGCGAGCCGAATACGAATACAAATTATTTAATTACATTCCGGTCCAGACTTTTCGCCAGTAGAGTTATTAGAAACGTGGAAATATCCCGTCGTAGTACTCCGAGTGAGGGTATTTGGGGACGTATGCGTAACTACTCATGCCGATGAGTTAGCAGGGGAGACAATCTTTCAGTACGAAACTGATATAAAAGTGTCAGGGGTGTTTTATCGTCTACAATAAAAATGCCCATAAACATAATGACGCACGATAACGATTTGAATTGAAGTTCAAGCGGAATTCTTCGCATTTTTTCAACAAATAAGCCGAATAAGTTGAAGAGAAACTTGATTCGTAGACTGTGTGCAGACGTGATTATGTGTCTTAAGAGGTATACTTCTTCTCCAGCTTGCTCTCCTGCTTCGTCTTCGTTTCGACGAATGGCTCGGTTAAATGAGCTTTTCAAACGAGCTATCTTTCTGCACAGGAATTACAACAAAGACTGGAGGAAAATTGTATCGAGAGTATTATTGTGGTCATAATTCATCTAATATAATGTGATCGTACCGATACATATTACCGGCTTAATGTCGCGTTGCAGATTATATAAAGTGGTCAAGAGGTGGTCATTTTTCTATATAAAGCGATTTATATATTACCAGTGTTTTTCGAGTGGTGAAATATTACTGATAAGTAATATTTCGTAAAGAAAGAAATTGATTCGATGGAAGAAAAGAATCTTGGTATAGAAAAAAAATGAAATAATGTGGAAACCATGCACTGAACATCTTGTAATGTTTGGAACATCGGCAGGGACCAATAGTGTTGATAAAAAAAATCACAAAAATCAGTCATGTCCAAGGAGGTCTCGGAATACTGAAAGAAGTTTGGAAATCCTGCATTTAACATTTTACCAAAATGTGAAGCACCCACAACAACTGATAGTTCTGATGCAGAAATTGTAGAAAAGGACTTCCAATCAGACTGAAACTGAAAAGCCAAACATTGAGTCCTAATGGTCTCAGGATATTAAAAGGAAATTTGAAAATCTGTCTTGAACATCTCATGAGTCTTACAACATTTAGAGGATTCACAAAGACCAATATTTCCAATCTGACTGAAACTGTATAAAGTTGAAAACCCAGTCCTAGAAGACCACGCAATATTTATGATTCCAAAATAAAATATTTTATATCCTGTGAAGCATCCTCCAGAGTCAAAATTGATTTCTAATCAAGCTGCAACAGTAAAAAGTCTATCATCCGACCCCAGACCAGTAGAACGCCTCTACATAGTTTTGGTTAAGAAATATAAAACATTTCTGTCAATAGTTTACCCCAAACTCAAAAAAACTAACAACTCTAACTGCTATGAAAACACTTGTGACGTATATATGACGTCGAATCGAACAGAATTCTTCCATCTCATCGATATACACTTATACAGCGTCAAAAAGACGAGAAGAATTCATCATCGAACCGAATAGGGATCGTGCCTTCCCTGGAGAGCACTGTCTTAGTGCGTCGAATGTGCTGAAAAACAGGACTAAATCAAATTACATAACTGAGAACAGGTCAACACTGATGTAATTTAGGGTGTTTACCAGTTTGAAAAAATATTTTTATTTATATTCATTTGTCAAGAAAAATTTGACGACAGGCCCAAATCGACAAATCAATAATATGTTTTCGATGTTGGTTAATTTTAATGATATCTTCTCGCTCAAAACCATTCGTTATACTTACTTCTCTCATGATAGCGTGGCAGAATAAATTGATTCGTTCGACAAAGGCACGTGCGGTATTCAATACCCATAGGAGAGATCACGTGTCTTGATACTTAAGCTACCTATTTGAAACTGGTAACAAAGCTACTTATGAAAAAAAACATCTGTTATTGAAAGATTATTTGTTTTGGTATGAACAAGTTTGCAGAGTGGACGGTATAATATAAATTCGCATTTTATCGACATTTGTCAAAATATACAAACTGTACAGGTTGACGTTATGAGAAACGATGATATTGTACGTAAAATGAAACATCTTGCGTGGATTTGGTGCGCTTTTTCCCTTTGTTGAAATTCGTCGAAGTGCGAATTGCCAGATATTTTTTCGCGAACGAATAAGCAACTTTTGGGTGCTTGGTAGTTACGCTAGAAGGTATCGTCATCGTAAATGATTTATGAGAACACGATGAAAATATTTTATTAATGCGGTTTTCGTTATTATTGTTAGAGGACGTTTCGCCGAGCCAGCGAACGGTATTAATTTTTTATATCGCCAAATGAAACTTGTGTCAGCGTGCATTTAATATTTTAGAGAAGATGCTCGTCGTAGTGCGCAAATTTCAACGTAAAATGAATTGTTCTTTGGTAGGCGGGTTGAAATATAAAGTAGGATACATGTTAGAGAAAACTCTACTCGAGTTGTTTGGATCATTGAAAGTGTGTGTTTTCCTGCAGTTTCATGCTAGGCTGTTGAAGAGTAACAAAAGAGTTTCTATTTTTTTTTGTTTTAGAAATGTTAAGGAGAAAGAGGTACTGAAGTGACAAGGCCTTAATTTGACTAAAAGTTCATCTAAATTGTGAAATTTATTGAAGTTGTAAACTCAACTTATAAAATTTGCTTATATTATCTACTTATAAAATTTATAAAACCACAAAATTCAAATTGAGAAATTTTTATCAAATTTTAAAATTCACCTGAGTAATGAAAATCTATGGACGTGTAAATAAGTATTGCAAATTCGACATAAATCGTTAAATTTTGTGAAATTTAAAATTTTTATTATTGAATTTAAAAAAAAAAATTCTTTGAAGTTTACCCAAAACTTTTCAAATAATAGATAAAAGTCCTCTGCATCTTGAAATCCACGCAAACTCATATGAAACTCATTTAAACTTCGCAGCTCAGCTGAAGAGTAAACAATAATAACATCAGAACAGTCTTCAATCACCTAATACAGCCCAAAGAACTGCTTTTACATCAAAGATAAACTTTGCCTAGCGCTGTAATGCGATGTTGCCAAGCCTAATATCAAATTATGCTACGCTGTGTTGCAAGCAGCTCGAGCGCTGTAAAACCTGTCAAACTGGTTTCATATCAAAGATAACCATTGACCATTAGCATAGCATAAGTGTTAACGCTGCATTGCAACGTTGCCAGGCCTAATATCGAATCACTTTACACTGTAGGCAGCTCGACCGCTGTTAAACTGGTTTCACATCAAAGGAAACCACCGACTTAGCAATTAGCATAATGTAAGTGGTTATGCTGTGTTGCAACGTTGCCAAGTCTACTGAAGGGCATTCCGACACTTTTAAAATGGTTTAAGCGCTGTAGTTATGTACCATTATTTGTTCCACGTGTTTTATTTGTTTTTGAATATCGTATTAATTGTTTTTCTTTTCTTTTATTTGTTGCAGGTATGTGTTGTTTGGCAATAAAGGAATATAATTCGAGTAGTAATTAAAAAGAAAAAATAAATTTGGTAAGGGTTTTATTCGTCCTATTTACATATAATTTCGATTACACGTTTGACAATTACAACTAGGTAGAGGGAGAGAGAGAGAGAGAAAAAATAGGGTATTTGCTGTAAACTACTCGACGAACGTTTATATTATGGATTTGCTGCAGCCAGCAACACACGCACTGCTATACATGGAGAATTTGAACGTGTGCAAATGAAAGAGACTTTGAATTTACCTCACCCTCCATCCCGGAGATCATTAGAGTAACACTTAGCGTAATGCTTTTACGCTTAAGTTTTGTGGCCGGCATCTGTTCCAAGGCCAAAACGATGATACAGAATATTAGCAGACGACCGAACATATAACCGCGCTCTCCCCTCTTTTTCTTCGCTTCTTCATCACGCTGTCGTTGTTGTGTAACTTTACCCTCGACGCGAATATCATTACTGGCAGAATGCAGTATACAGTACATAGCTTCACTGTACTATAACGTTTTCTTAAGAAAAGTTTTATAGCATTACGGTGGTGTGGTGGCGGTTGTTCTTGTAAATTCCATAACTTACGACCCTATAGCAGCGGAACGGTTTTTCTTTTTATTTCTCCATTTCACTCGGGCAATGAGTCATTCGC
Organism: Trionymus perrisii; assembly: GCA_900050545.1. NCBI lineage: Eukaryota > Metazoa > Arthropoda > Insecta > Hemiptera > Pseudococcidae > Trionymus > Trionymus perrisii. The sequence continues at coordinate 3,635 of FIZV01042012.1, read as the reverse complement.
GCATCTTTCCTACTGGGAAATCAAAATACCAACGAGGACGACGTAGGAGCCAGTGCGCGATGTCGGTGTAGAAACAACGCAACAACGTTTGTAATAATCCACCTTATCCCCTCGACGTCTTCGTTTAGGCCAGAATTTCCTTATTAAAATTATTCGCTGGGCCAGTGAAGGGCAAAAGGAGTGCAAGACATAGACGGGTTCTTTGAAGTACAGTAATTAATTTTTATCGACTCCAGGATTATAATTATGTAAGTTTCGCTAAGTCATCGAGAGTGAGCTTATCCAGGATGAGTGTTGTAGGATTACCAGTAGAATAGATAATGTTGAAAATTAATTCTTATTTTGCTTCTGCCGGAGTGGAAAAATATCTATGGCGAATTGCCAGCATTTATTCCGAATAAAAATGTAAATATTTGGATAGAGAATTCATTTTTTTTCGTCGTGCCATTGATAAAGCGATTTGGCTTCAGTGTAAGCCCAAATTGAATTTGTGTTGTATGAAAAAAAAAGAAGAAAATACACTTTTACCAAATTCAAGCTGTATTAGAATCGTCTTATGCAAAATTTCTTTTTCAAATGGAGTTCACCAAAGTGTATAATTTCATCGTCGCCGAAGCGGATTTAATGGCGTGAATTTCCTTAGGCTGAATTTTTTTTTCTTAGTGGAACAGAACATGGAAGTCCTACCAAAAAAGAAAGAAAGAAATGGAAGAATAGAAGCACGTCGACTTAACAATTGCTCGAGTAGAAGTATCTGCTGGAAAGACCAGATTGTGAGAATTTTCAATTTCTTGATAGATTACTGGTGCAACGTTTGAGTCCAAGAAGATATTACGCCAGATATCCCCTGTTGGTTTAGAAAACCATAATACCCGCCTGGGCCCAGAATTGGACTATAAATCGTATAATATCGAAGCAACGGCGAATTGGCTCTCGACACGGATCAAACGATGTTCTCGAATGAATTACTCTCATTCTTTGTCCCCCTCCCATGAATGCAATGATACATACAATGATGTTTAATACAACGACAAACGCGTCGTATTGGTGAAAAAAATACGAGAAAAGATGAACCAAACGTGGAAGAAAAGGAAAAAACAATTCGTAGCAGATGATACGTGTTGGCGAAAATTTTGCCAGACGCTAATTTTTTCCAGCCGTTGCATTTGCGTTTTTTGTGCATAGCTAAAATTAAGGGTGATGAGATGATTTTTGTGTGCTGGGGTGGATGAACGATGTCAGTGATGCGGTTTTTCTCCATATCCTCGGTGTTTGCTTTCATCCTTTTTCCTTTTTTTTCTCTTTTTTTTTCTGTTACATACGAGTATATATGGATGCGTTCTTTTGCGAAGATGAAGTTATGAAATATTTTTCATGTAATCCAATATAAACGAATAAGAGAATGTTCGTTCGCATCGAGTTAGTATTTTTTTCCATAATGCTACCTTGTGCTCAAAGTTTATTCACAGATATATGATTTTTTTGCTGGCATATTTGCATTGGATACGTGATCAAAATACTATACTTTTTATAATCGTAAACTTACCCGCTTTAAAAATAAACACCTCTGGTGAGAGTTACACGTGGTATGTAGATTGCAAGGAGGAGTTACTTGGATGCTTTGCTTATCGTGTCATGTATGAGAATAGAGGTGTAATTAATGGCTTGTTTTTAAAGTGTCAGCGATGTTTGTTTCGCTGATATGGCACCACCTGTGACCTTTCATACGATGTGCGAGGTTGGTTCAAAATGTTATCAAATCTTTTTTCGGTAACCCAGGAGCATATGGGGTCATAGTATTTAGGTATGAACGAAGTGTGCCTATAAAAGTTTCAAAAGTTCTTACATGATTTAGGCTTATTGAGAAATTGAGTTTGAGTTGATATGAGTCTGCTCGCAGCAGTGACTCCTAAATGTAACTCATCTGTTTCAACTTTGAATTTTTACAAAAAGGCTGTAATGCTCCAAAACATAGATTTTGATACTCATGATGTTGTTCTGTCTACAGTTTGAGTTCTCTTTTCTCTCCTGAACATCACCACGTGTTGTACAGTTCTCTGGTATAAATAGTATTTATTTTTAATATTTTTTTTTAAAATAATCGTTCGAATGTTGAATGGTTCATTGTAAACTGTTGAAAATGTTCTGTTGTTTGATATCAAATTTTTACTCACAGCTTTCAAAATAAAAATTGAAAAAAATGGAAATGTTTCTTAATTTTTTTTGATAAGAAAAAAAAATTGAAAATATAATTATGAAAAATTTATTTGAATTTTGCATTTATGGTTATGTGCTGAATGGCAAATTGCAACAGCACTCAGTCGAGTGTACAACCAGCTAAACTGATTTTACATTAAAGGTAAGCGCAGACTCAGCGCTGTAAAACCTGTCAAACAGAACAGGTTTCACATCAAAAGAAATCACGAAATTTTCGCATAACTTAAGTGATAGCGCTGTAAAACCTGTCGAACTGGTTTTACAACAAAAGAAACCACCGACTTTTGGCATAACGTAAGTGATAGCGCTGTAAAACCTGCCGAACTGGTTTTACATCAAAAGAAACCACCGACTTTTGGCATAACGTAAGTGATAGCGCTGTAAAACCTGTCAAACTGGTTTCACATCAAAAGAAACCACAGATTTTTGGCATAATGTAACTGATAGCGTTGTGATGGTTCAAGCGCTGCAAATGACGTAAACTTTCGCATTAAATTTGCTTGGAAAAATTGATTTGAAATTTTTTTGATAAACAAATAATTATGCTCAACTTTTTAGAAAAAACTTTTAAATCAAATAAAAAAATCATTGATACCTATCAGTAATTTTGGTTGAATTGAATTTTTAAATTTTGTGCAGTATCAAATCCTTCGGATTTTTTCTGTGCTTTTTAAATTGAAATTTTCATTTGACACTAATTTTGCGCTGAGCCAGCGACCTTTTTATTTGAAAATTTGCCTTGTTTAGAAGAATCCTTGAAATATGGCCTTATAAATTGTTTGCCAGAGATCGAAAATGTAACGCATTTCCAACAGCCACATTGCCAGCCCTCGTCCTAAGTATTATGGATTAAAAATTCGTCTGTGGCGGTAAATACCTCGCCATAATTCGGTGTTCTGCGCTTTTATAGTATGCTAGCGCTTTCTAATTAAACGATAAATTTTCCACCCTCTCGACAATGAAGAGAGACCATCAAAAGGGGATTCATATAAAACCATGTCCCTTTCTTAATATCATACTCGTGTATTAAACGCTGTCTTTTCTGCGTTGAACGTATCCGGTGTTTCAGTGTATTTTTGTCTCAGATCAGTGATTCGAAACCGAAAGAAATTATGAAGAAAACAACTGCTTTGACGTGTTCGACGTCGATTAACTAAAGACCAAGCCCATTTCGAGCTAATTATAGATTAGCAAACTTTCAATGACATTGAGTCTTCGATGTCAGTGAACATATTATAAGTTCTCAGCCAGAGTGTACCTTAAAATGACGCTCGTACAACTTCGCGTTTTTTAGCCTTGTTTTTTCTCAATCTGTCAAAAAAAACCAAGGCTATTACGGTGTATCATGATGTGGGAGTTGAGGGGGGGGAGTAAGTACAAAATCCATTTCATGACTCCAGAAGTCCATTTTGACCATT
>FIZV01042000.1:0-15964 GCA_900050545.1 Trionymus perrisii | reverse complement strand
GGTCACTTTTTAAAGTTTGATAAATTCTTACCATCGTTTTTAAAATTTAGTAAAACTCTTATCAAAATTCACCTGTTTATTTTTGATCAAAGCTTAAGAGGGGGTTGGGCCGCGAAGCGGCCAGGGGCGAAGCCCCTAGTGTCTTTAAAAATCATAACTTTAAATGTTAGGTCATTGAGACAAATGTTTTTAGACAGTTTAATGACAAAATTTGATATTATGATATTTACCGAAACTTGGATCTCTAAAAATGAATCACCCAGATATCTCCTAGATGACTATTTTTTGTATACGCAGGAAAGGGAGAATAAAAGATCAGGAGGTGTGGTAATTTATGTAAATAAGAGCCTATCTCATGATACAATGGAGATAAATGAATCAACTTTTGGTGCAATCAAATGTGTTATTAATACATCAGACCAAATCGTTAATTTCTTAGGAATATATAAATAGGTACTGTGGTACGAATAACAGTAAATTTGTATCAGAACTAGGAAATATTCTTCAAAATTGTGAGGGAAACACGATTCTAACTGGAGATATAAATATTGATTTATTAGATACACAATCCTCTATTGAATATTTGAGTTATCTAAGAATGAATGGATACAAAAGTGTCAATAATGAATCTACCAGGATAGGCTTTTATAAAAGTTCCTGTATTGATCATGTGATGGCTAAAGCAACGTTTATACTCGCATCTGAAAAACGCGAAGTCACGCAGAACAAAAATTAAATGCGTTGTTTATAACGGAGGCGTTTATACTCACTTCTGAAAATCCAGTTTTTCAGATCAAAAATAGAAATCGTTTCTATTTTTGATCTGAAAAGTGAAATGTTTTGAATATCAAGTGTTTTGTTTCTACTTTTCTTATCACAACGCAGCGAAGTCTTTTTATTGCGATGTAGTAGACTTTCTAATACATACTCGTATATTCATTTACAAAATTATTGTGTTTGTGCAATAAATTCATCTAGAAAGAAATTCATTAACAAACGTGGAATTTTTAATCAATCAGATAAGTACAACAATATACAGCGGAACTTTGAAGTAAAATTTACAGATACTTTGTGTAGCAATTTATCATGTTTCAGGATAAAAGTCACGATAAAAATCAATGCGGGATAATATCCCACTGCCAAGGTAAGGCTCCTTTGGTGTTGAAATACTTGCAGAGATAATCCCGCATTTCAACTGCGTAATTTGATGCACGATTGCCACCAGGGTTGAATTCAGTAGTTGTTGCGATTGAAATTCCATCACCTCCGTTTTCAGAAATTTCGTCTGTTGGGTTAGTATATTTCTCTGTGCATAAGAAATTGTGTAAACAAACTGTTGCAGCAATGATTTTTCTTGCAGTCCTTTTCCGAGCAACTATCGGTCTTCTCATTACTCTCCAGCGACTGGACAACACTCCGAACGCATTTTCAATGGTGCGCCTAGCGCGCGATAACCGGTAGTTAAAAATTGTTTGTTCTTTGCTTATGAATTTACCACCATACAGCTTCATTAATCGTTTAGAAAGGCAGAACGCCGCATCCGCAACGAAGTAGTGAGGAAATGATTGATTGGTGTTGGGCAGAACTTTATCTTCAGGCCAGTACCTTTCCCTTCCATTTTTTTCATTCGCCATTTCTGCTAATGCAGTTTTCTTGAAGATCGTAGAATCGCTAGATGATCCATTCGCTCCTAATGAAAGAAAGTAAGCAAGCAAAAAGCAGTAATTATCACTGTCAAATGTTATAAGTACCAATGCTGTAGTATATATCTCACCAATATCGGAAAATATAAACTTCAAATCGGCATCACAGGCAGACAGTAATTGAATGCTGAAAAATTTCTTATGGTTGTAGTTCAAAGTTCCAGAGTGCCAGGGAGCTTGAATTGCAACGTGTTTGCCATCAATACTACCGCAACAAAATGGCATTTGCCAAAGATCTGAGTATCTTTTTGCAATTTCGTCGAAATTTACTTCATCCAGCGGGCATAAATATTTTGGTTGGAGTAGATCCCATATTGCCTGACAAGTATCTGCGATGATGATGCTGACAGTAGTTTTACCTCTTGAGAAAACAATGGCAGTTTCTGTCATCGACCCTCCATGGGCTAAATAACTACGTACATAACCACATATACGAATATAGTATGTAGTATTTTTAAGGTGTAATTATTCAACAAATTCATTGTACTTACTGGAGAGTAATCGCCAATCTTTCCTCTTCACAAATCGGCTCCTTATTGCTATTTTTAATTAATCTAGGTCTGATTAAATCTAGTAGTTTATCGAAGGTTTCCGCAGACATACGAGTTTCCGTGAAAAACATAGAATCGTTCGATTCCTTCATAGGAATAAATCGTGAATAAAAAAAATTTTCCTGGTTATCTCTATTAAGAGGATGCACACTAAATCTTCTTGATTTTCTTTCCTTTTTTAAAAAAAATTAAATCTTCCACTGTATAACAACACAATGCGGCACTGATGCCTATAAATTTTCGTTTTTGTTTAATTGTTAAACGCATTTTTACTCGTGGAACATGGTTAAAAACCGCAAAAAACAAATTTACACGAAGAACTACCCTGTCGCTGCGCATGCTACATATCAGCTGATTTCTGAACATTTGATGAGTTCCCGCGAAAATTTTGTGATAGCGCGCACTTTAACCACTATCGATCCACAAGTTCTCATATTCGGCTTGGTTTTTCAGTAGAAAATTTTGATTTTGTGTTTTATGCATTGTTTCCTTTATTTCGATATTTTATTTTTTTGTTAATAGCTAATCATGAGTGTAATCACACCAACCACATCAATTTCAAAAAGAAGAGTGTTAGCGCAACCGTTTCAAAAAAAAGAAGTAATGATTCCAACAACAAATCAGCCAAGTTATTCAATTTGGATGTTAAACTTATCCCACTGGTTGAAAGACACACTGTATTGTATGATACTTCTCATGAGCATTACAAAAACTCAACGTTGAAAAATGACATCTGGCGCGAAATCTGCATGGAAATTGAGTTACCAGGGGTTGATGGTAATTATTTATTATTCAAATATCTTCGATTATACTGACGTGCTAATTAGTAATTATCTATTGCTTTTTCAGTCCTTGAATGCATGCAGAGGTGGAAGGCGTTAAGAGCGCGGTATTGCAAAGAGCTAAATGATGCATTGAAAAGTCCAAGTGGAAGCGCTGGTTCGGCCACTTTCAGTAGATGGAAATTATTCTCTAGTATGGCATTCCTTGAACCCTACATCGAACGAAAAACGAATAATATAACGAATAACAACGTCACCAATCACACTGCTGAAATCATTGAAAACGAAGACGAAAACTCTGACATCGATATTCCTGACGAATACGAACTCGATTCGCAAACTGGCGTTATGGTAAAGACGGTGAAAATTTATCCAATTGGTGAAAGTTGCAGTAATAAAAGGGAAAAAATTGATAAAAGAAACGCCGCAAACGTCCATGCTGAAGGCATTAATAATTTATCAAAGGCCCTTTCTCAGCTGTCAGAAGAACTGAGGAAGCCGGAGGAAGGATTTGGATCTGTAATCGACGAAGAACTAAAAAAAATACGAAGCGAACTGATTCTCCAATGTAAAATTGCATTACTTACAGTAATTAGTGACTATCAAAAGAAGTAAAGTTGTATGTAGATTTGTAAATATATATTACTAAAGCAAAGTTATGCACGATTATATAATTCATTTAAAAATTCATTAAAACAGAACATTTCTATCAAGGAGTCACAATGATACATTAAAAAAATGAAAACTAGTCTCATTAAGAGAGTGAAATTTAAATTTAAAATGTTAACCTAGGTGTCTGGTTATCATTTGCAGCAGTTGGTAGAAGGTAGTTAGAACTTGTTCCTTTGTTAGATATTCCTCATTCCTTGTTTGATCATTGAGAACCATTCTCAATGCTACTATGAATTCTTCTAGAGCGTTTCGTATACTTTCATCAATTCCTCCTAGGCGATTTCTTCGTTTCACATACTGCCTCAACCAGCATGTGATTTCAAAAAGCTGGTGCACTTCCACTGTATTTAAATTTGAATCCATAACTTGTACTTCGAAAAATGAGAGTAGCAAAAAAGGCAAACGCGAACACCATGACCAACTTTGATATCTTGTGATAACAACAGCTTGATTGATTATGGGAATTGGCGATTACGTATGGCAAACTCGAACCAATGAAATTACGAGGTTTGAAAAAAAAATGTAAAAAGCATCAGCGATTATAAACAGGTATTTTTTTTTCACAGAAGCAGTTCCTCAGAATTCCATTTTCAGATGTGAGTATAAACGTTGCTCAATGTTTGTCACAACTGGTACACTTGAAATTACGTATTTGGCAGATGTACTAGTTTGTGACAACCCATGCCACACACTGTTGCATGTTTAAATTAAATCCTGTTTGTGACATGTCTGAAAATTAATTAAAAACTGGTTTTTCTGTTAAATAGTTACCAAAAGATGGTGAAATTACGCAAAAAATCGAAAAAAAATAAGGTAAAACTACTGCCGCAAGAGCGAAGTACAGTGATCAAGATTTAGAAAATGCCATCAAAGAAGTAGAAAACGGAGCATCCATCAATAGTACATGCAGGAAATTTAAGATTCCGAGAACAACTTTGGCATATAAAATTAAAGGTGTAAGACTGAAAAACGAATGCAAGCCAGGACCAGAATGTGTATTAGGTAAGCTCAAATATTAATTAATGCATTTATAATTTGTGTATTTTGATAGGAAATGAGACAGAGCGAGAACTAGTTAGATGGTTGGTGGATAGCGTCGAGAAAGGAGGAGAAAGGAGTTCCAATAAACAAGAGACATGCTCATATTCTCAGTTAAGAAGATAGCTGAAGAAACTGGCAAGCAACTACCTTTCAAAAATGGTATACCGGGAAGAAAATGGTTACACAATTTTTAAGTACATACATCCTGAAATTACTGAAAAAAAGGCCGAATACATACAAAAGGACGTGCAAACGTTACAGAGAAAAATATCAGATCTTGGTTTGATGAGATAGGTACACGGAATAAAATTCGCTATAGACTTTGGAACCTAGCGATTTTCTTTGCTATCATCAATATATGTATTATTATCTGGTACAAAAAGAAATAGACCCTGAAATTCTCTAAGATCCGAAAAGAATATTCAATACGGATGAGACCTCAGTGTTACTACACCCAAAACAAGGCATCGTCTTTGCAGCTAAGGTCCAAAAAGATATTTACGACTGTGGAACTACATCAGATAAAGCTAGCTTGACAGTACTCGTATCAGCAAATGCAGATGGTGACCTGGCCCTCCGTTAGTATTGTATGATCTCGAATGCATTTCTCCAGTAATAAAGTCACATATTCCAAAAAATCTCCAATTGAATGGAGTCTTGGTAAATCGAAATCTGGCTGGATGAATGCCGAGTGTTTTTTCGAATACATCGCTAATGTTTTTCTTCCTTAACTCAAAAAAAGATCCAACGATATAAAGTTACGAGTGGTATTATTCCTAGACGGCCACAGGTCCCATGTGAGCTTGCCATTAAGTTTATTCTGCAAAGAAGATGGAATAATTCTTATATGCTTATTTCCGAATGCTACACATATATTACAGCCGCTTGATGTTTCGTTTTTCAAACCGTTGAAAGATACCTAAGTGGAGAAAAGAAGCAAGCCATCATAAATATCATACAGGTCGTAGTATTGAAAAACATGAAGTAATTCCTAAATTGGATTCAATTTTGGTCGATGAAAATTTTAAAGGTGCGTTAAGGAATGGATTTCGTGCTTGCGGACTTTATCCGTTCAATGCAGATTCAGTTCATTACGAGCGATGTATTCTAACGTCTACAAACGATAATTCGAACACCCAACCGCCAACAACATCTTTATCCGATGATTTTAATTTCAATCAAACTTCAAAATCGTTCTTAGATACATTGGAATCGAAAATTCCAAATGATATATTGGTAGAGTTAATTGTTAACTACCGTCGAAGTGACTATACGGGTCCAAAAGAATATTTAGAATTATTTAATATGTGGAAAAAAGAAAAATCGTCTGTAGATGCGGAAAATAATCCTACAACTGAAACGAATTATGCCGATGAAAGTCGTATGATAATCGATTTTCCAGAATTAGAACTGAATCAGGTAGAATTAGATGCGGTCCCAGATGGTATGCCGTTTTTCCACGCCGTTGAGAATTCGTTCAATAGAAATTATAATTTGGTGAATACGTCCTTTGAGACCACGTAGCTCAATTATCAAGTAACTCGCCTAATGATTCGATTAATTTAGAGAATAAATATCGAAAATCTACCTGATTCAACTTTATCGCAAAGTACACCGGTTAAAGTTACTTCAAAACGTATCAGCATAGATGTTAGACCCATACAACATGCCACTGACGATAGTTTGGTTTCGAAGATCTCCATTAACTTCAAGGAAAAACAAATTGTGGAAGAATCAAATCCTACTGTGCTTTATTGTAGTATGGCACAATCAGTTTCAAATGTTTCGAAATCTACTGATAGTGAAAAAGAGCAACGTTCCACTTCGAGCTCAAAAAGTGTCAAAGATATTCTTGAATCCTTAGTTAGGTATCCGTCAAAGTCGAAAGATGAAAAAAGAAACCGGATCAAAGTCAGGATGCCATTTGTTATGACTGCTAAAAAGTGGATAGACGTAGAAACTGCTTCGAGTATTGAAAAAGAAGAATTGGAAAGAAAGAAGAAAGAAAGGAAAGATTTAAGAGAAAAACGAATGCTGGAAAAACGAGAAGAAATGAGAGCTAAAGCAGAAAAAAGAAGTACAAAAATTAAAGCAAGTGTAGAAAAGAAAAACGCTAAAAACTCCAAGAAATGTAATAGAAATGAAAAATTGAAGAAAAAAGGCCATAATACTTCGTCTTGGTACGTACTGTTTTGTTTGCGATCGCGATGAAGTTGCTGATATGCGGATCTGTATTAGTTGCTCAAAGTATGTTCATGAGCGTTGTGTTGGTCTCACTAAAGATAGTGAAGATGATTATGTATGTAATGATTGTTCCTAATTAATAATTTAAAATTTTATTTTGTTGCTAATTGGTGATTTTTAATTGTTTTAATTATTTTTATATATTAAGAAATGGAACAGTTGTGATTTTAGGCTAATGGAATTAATGTGATTTTAACATACCTATTTTAAATTAAGAAACCTACCTAAATGTTGTTATATTTCATAAAAATGAAAAAATTGAATAAAAAGTTCTATTAAACATTATTTTTATTCATTTTTAAAATTTGAGATCTCATTGTCACAAACTGGCACATATTGCCAAATTAACTGGTACATTAGGTGTCACAAACTAGGGCTTAGATGATTTTTTTTTAAATTGAACTAAAAAATTACAAAACATAAGAAATTTTCATGATTTTGGTTTTTTTGAAAAATAGATAACATTTTCTATCCATTTAAATCGTCACCACTTTTTATAAGCTGTTTTGAGGTGACCTAAAATAGATCCAAAGTTGAAATTTCCTTAGCCATGTCACAAACGGGTGTGTTTACCCTATGCTACGATAGCATATGAAGCATGAATCGTTTACCTACTCATGTTTGTTCGAATGTAGGCATTCCTACATAGCTAGATCTAGCCCAGAGTGGGTCGAACAGAAAGCGGATAGTTTAATTCGTAATAGGAGGACGAAGCACTTAATGCCGGTGCAGTACAGTGCGTGCCGTTGTATAGTGAAAACAAACTTCACTGTGGCAGCTAAGTAGTAGGTACTGTACCAAATCAGTGATAGTACAAATTAAGGTCGCTCGAACACCTATACCGGGTATGAGTAAGATATTTTTACGTTACATATGCAAGCGTATAAGCTGGTTTAGTTGTTTTAGCGACAGGTTCAACAACAACCCAACAAGAGTGAATTGCCTCAGTTAACAGGTATGTGGGTCTGAGTACAGAATAGATACCATAACAGTAATTCATACGAATAATGAATTAATGATAGTGACACGAGTGGATAACCAACAGCTATAGAGGCGAGAAATGCGCTCATAAATATAGAAATTATAAACACTGAAACGCGAAAGTATGAAAATGGATATACCTCAACCTTACATACATAGACATACATACATATCTATTGTTTAAGTATAGATAATGGGCGCAGGCGTACACCCAAGTGCTATATGACCAAACAAAACATAGTAAGTATTGATAAATGAGTAGGCAAGTGCGAATGTGACGAGGTTCAAGTACATCGTCAGAACAGTGAAGTAGATGAACAGATAAACATACGAAACACGTACAATCTACACCAAAAATATTCTTACACCTGACCTTAACATTTCTGTGTAAGTTAACATTTCAACACAACTTTTCAGGAATTTAAAACATTTTATTTTAATAAAGTAAGTGTTGCCAATATCGTCAACCTTCTGACAATTATATCAAAACTTTTAAAAACTGAGTGCCCAATCGACAATTTGATGCTAATAAAAATGCAGCACGTGCTAGCAAATCGTGCTGGTACGTGCTGCACTGCTAGAATTATGCTACTTTCAGTAAACATGCTGATAAAACACTACTAAACCGTCACTCATGCCAGTAACATGCTAGTGCCACTGTGTAATGCCACTGCTTTATGTCACTGTGGGCCTAAAGAAAAAGATAAGAGACAGCGAATTAAAATGTAACCGAAACACTTTTCACCAATCACGAATCGCCGTACACCACACACCATAGGTACAGGTACTACAGACTTACGTATTATGCTTCAAATTGATTTTCGGTCACATCTCATCTCGGGGTCATTGGAGCGCAACAGCATCGCTTACCGCGGTAAAGCAATTACACGCGGACGCTGCGCGAACCCGGTATTAGATAATACATACGGTAAATTAGGAATAAGGAGAGAGAATACACCATCAGACATCAGTCGCTTCTTGATCCTATATTTCTTTGGAATGAAAATGCAGAAAATGTAAAAAACCGATAGGCGGAGGGCGCGGCACGTGGTGAAAATTATTCTCAACTAGATGGCCGTCGATTCGGATTCGGTTCCAGTCGTCGAATCGAGTTATAGAATTATTACGAAAGAAAGCCGTCCTATCGTATCGGTGAGATAGAGCAGCAGGCTAGCAGGTGCAACGAAAGGTGGCTTTCGGCTTTTCTTTATCGTTAAATGATGTCGATATTTATCGCTTTCACTATTCTTAATTATTTTAAAACCACGCGCGGTAGTTTGGTACCTAATCGCAAAAACGGCGTGAAGCGGCCACACCACACAGACTAACTAGATGCATATCTTACATAGTTGAGCTGCGCAGCCAACATGCACCATTGCGCATATACGTATAACAGACAGACATACATTCTAGGCAAGGATTGAGAATACCCACCTAGTATTAGCCGATCTTACAAATTAATCCCAAACATAGACAGTCATTTGTAAATACAGCGTACCTTATGTAGACATACTCGCAATATCATATCAATTAAGTATGAGAAGATACTAAAATGTTGGTTGGTAAGTTGTTCTACGAATGTCAACCCACAACAATGCCTTCAAAAGGTGGTATTGATTCGCATTTCACCTACTCACGTCTCGTATGTATCGTTACTCGTAATCAACATCATCAATCAATGGTGACATTGGTGAAATTTCAAAAAACAGTTGTGAGTACTTGTAGTAAGTAGGTAGATAGGTGCCTACCTATGTAGCGAAATATCAATTTAATTTTCCTAGTTCACAGCCTACTACCAACAGTCACACCATACCACAACACAACATCGTTGCTTTCTCACTCACAACTGAAATTGAAGATACCTATCTAATAGGACGTACAAGTCAACATTATATTCAGAGCATAAAGCACATATACCATGCAACTATGCACGACCACATGTATTGTGAGCCTGGGCGAATTCGTAACTCATCTTTCTGCTTTAATTTGTGCCGCAGCACATCATTGGCTGCTAACCAGTAGCGGCTACAGACAGGTCATCTTTCCTGCAAAGACTCCACGGGTAACCAGCAATAAGCATTGGAGCTGTGAAGGCAAAGACCTACCTAGAGCGCTACCGCCACGCGACTCTAAATACTCCTACGCAGTACTACGCGCGTACAACAACTGTGCATACAACAAATATACGCTCAAATACTTGTAGCTACCTGCATTCCACAATTCACACACAAAAGCAATGCGCAACCAGGCATACGAGGTAGCTGCATCTCGTTATTACTCCTAATCCAACGAACTGCCCTGCACCATGCAGGTGCACACCCGATGGACGTGCAACCTACATAATACCGCTATTTGGTAGACAGATATGTATACGCTTACAGCCATGAATGAGTAAATCTAGATATGTGTACTTACATCTACTCTGAAATCAACAATTCTGCAAGCACTAACACAATCATACATACATACTCGTTTGTCATACTTAGTCGTAACACGTTGGAAATTACACAACTATCGCACTTACTTTCAGCCAAGTCAAGTCTCTATGTCTATGTCTGTACAAAAGAAGACAAGTCTCACGCTCTGACTCCACGTTTAGATACCCACTACGGAGTGTAGTTTTGGTACTTGCATAGGTAAGATACTATACAACCACTTATGCAAATGTACGGTACACACAATTCGAGTTATACATCGCCCATCAAAGCGTAACAAAATTTAAAAGAGTTCGATTTGTAAAAGCAAAGTATAATTACGTCACTTTAAGAAACTGCAAACGTTCACAACACGACACGACACGACAAGTGATGAGACAAGAAGCGACGCGACGTAAATTAACTTGATCTTGACCGAAATATCAAATATGACCAGCAGCGATCAGAGCAGCATCAGCCACAATGCTGGCATACGAGTATGTCTCAGCGCTACCTCATCAAGTGCCGAAGCCTTCTTCTCCGATGAAAATACTCGTGAAGCAAAACAAATTTAGAGACACAAGTGCGTAACTTTTACAATACTAGGACACAACCAACGTTGCCGTTACTAAAAGGTGTTACAATATTACCGGCATCGTTTTAAACATGTTACAAGTTATAATCGAATAACTGGAGAGGTAGACCTGTTACCTAATAACTCAAATATCACATCGTTTTCTGAATAATGACTTTACGAAAATAAACATGAGTCGATGAACGTAACTCAATTCATTGACCACGCCCTCTACTTTGGCTCATCTTATCACATAGGTGATACATTCGTGGGCGGTAGTGTCTAACGCGTCTATCATGATTACGTATAGATAAGTTGGGTGCAATATTGTCTACTTTTGTATGTTATTGTACCCTCTCTCTACCTTACTGATATGATCCGATATAATGTTCAACAGTATCAATTCGATCTCTGGTACCTACCAACTCGACTGAGGTAGTTGAGATAGTACATACAGACTCGGCTCTCGGTGGTAAGTAAATATGTAAATAATGGTTCACTTATACTTGGCTACAATTGTTTAAATCGTTTTCAGTGAATTTCTGCCAAAATATTTTCTACAGCTCGACGCAATGCAAGCAGACGCGAATTTCCGGCTAATGAGAAGAATTTGTACGCCATGTCTTCTAACAACTTCCAACTCCAAACTTAGCTGATGACGTAACATTTTTTGGCAACCGAATCGAACGCGTACTATCATTATTATAAGGAAATTCAACCCAATTCATAGCTTCCACAATGGAGGAGAGGAAGCAAACAGATGAGTAAAAAGAAGAATCAACAGATCGTAACGGAGAATACGATAAACTTTTTACTAAAGGCAGTACGCTGCAAGAGAATACTACTACACAACACAGAGCATATGTGAGAGTCCCACATAGCGCCTAATCACTTGTCTTTACTCGCTTGGTAACCACCAGATTCCTTTTCATTACCAGTAAGAGTATAATGCCTATATCAATGTGAAAAAATCTTATGAAAAAATTATGGTACAAATTTTCAAAAAAAAAATGAGGTGAGAAGTTTTTTAGTTATAAAATATGCCGTCAATGTACTAGGTAAGGTACTTACAACATTTATACCAAATAGGTACCAATTTGTATTTAAAACACACTGTAGGTTTAGGTAGGTGATAAGTATCCAATTGAAAAATATTACACGATTACTCGTGCGACGCTGCCTTGCACTATTTTCTTTTCATGTTCTCATCATTATTCGAAATGAGTACCAATTCGAGAATCGAGCTTATTGTATTATACTGGCGGCTCGCTCGAATATACGTGTGCGTAATAGTGCATACCCGCACACATATTTTGGTCGGCAAGTGGCAAACAACTAACTCGCTTGGAATGTGTAAATACAGCGCACATGTAGTGTAGACGTATGTACATTAGCTATTACATCTACGGAGCAGCCTCAGCTAACCGATGCCTATTCAACATACACACAAGTATATGAAGTACAACTATATTATGTATGTATTTTAGGAGAGAGAGAAGATGTTCTGGACAGGAGGATGACATGGGAAAGTGGATTTTCGTACAATTTGTTTTCAGGTTACTTTTTCGATTTTTTTTATGTGCCTGTACATCAATTCCATATGATTTACTGTACCACGTTATCAGAATTTTATCCAAAAAATTATGGCAATTATTAAGAAAGAAAACAAAATTTATTGAAAAAAGAAACGACAATAATGCACCCAACTTATCTACACATAATCACATGATGGACGCGTTAGATATATGTACTCGCACTCACCACCCGCAAACTTTATCACTTATCACCTATG
Organism: Trionymus perrisii; assembly: GCA_900050545.1. Taxonomy (NCBI): domain Eukaryota; kingdom Metazoa; phylum Arthropoda; class Insecta; order Hemiptera; family Pseudococcidae; genus Trionymus; species Trionymus perrisii. The sequence goes on along the minus strand of FIZV01042000.1, from coordinate 3,210 downwards.
TGATAAGATGACTGTGCTGAAGAAGAGGGGCATGGCATGGTAAATGAACTGAATGAACTGAGTTACATTCACCTAAGCGTGTTCATTTTTGTAGTGTCGTTTATCAAAAAAAGGTACGATATTTGAGTTATCAGGTTACAGGTTCACTTTTAGTTATGCAACTATAACTTGTAACATGTTTGAAACGATGCTAATACTGTTATAGTGCATTTACAGTTGGATATATTGGGGGTTGCATATTTCAAAACATCATTACTGCGCCTCAAGTAAGCGAAGACAACTTATATTTGAAAATTTTTTCCCTCAAGATTACTCGAGAGGAAACACAAAACTTCATCCTAAAATTTGCCGTTTCTTCATATAACGTAATGCACTGAGCTTCGTTTATCCTCGCTAAATGACGGTGCCAAGGATTGAGCAACCAAAGTGTAAATGCTCTATATGTATTATAACACCTTCAGTAATGGCATAGTTTTGAACTCTGGTACATCAACCTTACATTACATTCATATATAGGTAGATACTATGTACGAGTATTGCTATGGACCTAGATGTACCTACATAATGTATATGTACGGTATATTGAATAACAATTAAAGCTGTGTCAACCTATACTGGTCCACAGCCATAGGTACAGCTCCTGACGCAACCTTGATTGGAACTTGACGTCTGGGGGCATACTCGTAGTAGTAGGTCTTTGCAATATACAGCTGTTGTAAATACAGTATATTAGCTATGTGCGGTATGTAGACGCTTTGTATGTGTATATGCATCGTATTTCGTACAGTACAAGTATGTATTAGCAGCTATTAGAGTTGGCCAAAACTAACTATCTAACCTTGAAACTGAAACATAGCATAACTAGACCTCGTTGTACCCAATACGCGTACGTACGTATTGACTACTAACTACCTACCTACGAGGCTATACGACTAATATTGACGTACAAGTAACGATGCCAATGCCGCGTCACCTCGGAGGTTAACATAAAAATAAGAGTAGGTATCGAGAAATGGGTAATATTGTAATCAAAAACACAAGGAAACGCGTTAATCTACTCGTCAATTTCAGTACGTGGAAAATAACACTTATTAATAGATACTCGTATCACGAGCACCTAATACGTGTTGTTATAATGCTCGCTCGTCCAGCACCGGCAAGAAGTAGCCATCGCCACTAGTAGGCAATATAGATAATTTTTTTTCACACGGTTGTTACTTCACGTTACGTTATAATACGACACGCTATCTACATAAGAGGTAGATATGCAGTGCACTGTGTAGTACTTACATACTAGGTGGACGACTAGACGTATAGTGTAATACCAACGATAAACAAACCTTATCATAATAAGTACCTGCAATCCACATATATGTGGATAAAATATAGGTAGGTCTAGGTACGCAAACAGACATACATGCATCGAATATGCAGTGTAAACATACCACGCTGCGCAGAACAAACGACGAAGAATTTCCAGAAATTTTTAACAGAATCGCGCCGAGCTGCCATCGTTATCGCCAAAGAGCAAGTCAATTTTGGTACCTTTCTGGTAGCATAACATCAAAACACAATACCCGTCTCAATTGGTGAAGGAGATTTTCATACATGTGGTTTTCTAAACATCGCCAGACGAAATATAACTACCTATATATTTTTTTCCAAGTATTTGATGGATGAATTTCTAATTCATTTTTAAAAATTGCTGTTGTTCCTCCCCAATGGTGCATCGGTAGGCAACCAATTTGGATTTGCTCTGTACGTTTTACGAGGTTCCCGACCATTATCCCGAATCCGAAATCCCGAACGGAAATTTTCCCGGATGGACTAAATCCCAAATACTTTATTTCCCAAATATGAAAATTTAATTTTTATAACACATATACCAAACCAAAATTACCCCAGATTAGATAGCCTTTAATATTTATTCTAATTGCACTTATTGAAATTAATAATCTTGAGTTCACTTAACGATGGCATGTGCGAGTGTTCTTAAATATTCTAGTTCGTTATTGGCATTCTTATATTGGGTGTTGCAGACAATGCCTTGTATCTGATCATGCAGCTGGGTCCATTTTCATTTGGGAGTAGATTTGATCCGTCGACCAAGGCTCAGCTCATTTACCATAACCCCACAATCCATTTGCTCTTTTTGCATTTCTTTCATAGCAGTGTATAAATACTGATGATATTTGGCTACAACAATACGAAAAGAGCTGTGCCAATCTTCGCTGGAGTTGTTGGTCTTATGTATAGACACTGGACCTACTAATAAGACAACCAACTGGCAGCCATCTTGCCTTGGTTTCATGAGTTATTCCAATTTATCCCGCTGGGTGCTCTTCGCAGCGCTGTAGTCGATTTTTTTTACTGATAATGCAAAAAACGTTATTTTGAATGTTTATTTTGGAGTTGAGTTTATTATTAAGAAAAATTTAATTCAATGAAATATAATTCGAATTGAGCACTTGAGTTATTTCTAAATATGTATGATTTCATTTTGCCTAGAGTTTATCGAGCTGTTCAATTTTCCTACTCAGATTGACAAGACGTTTCGTTGCTACAAATTCTACAAATACTTCACTCATAAGGTGATATTTTGTCAGCTAAGTTGGAAAAAACTTACAGTAAGTTGAATACAGGATTTAAAAAAAAATACCATGCTTTCTCGTATTATAGATAATGGCTAAATTTTTTTAATTCAATGATTTTAGGAAACGATTTCAATTTCTGTTCGGAAATCATTTATTTCAAATAATTTTCAATTTTACCTACAAAAACATATGTAAGATTGAACAAAAATAGTCAACGAAATCATTGATCGAGAAAGTAATTTAAAGTATACCCTTATTACCCTTATATTTTTTTCTCATTATAATAAGGAGGCATATGAGTCAAACTAAGTCAAACCAAGTGTAGCAGGAAATACACAAAATTTGTCGATGGCCAAATTTCGAGTTCAAATTCAAAAGTTCTAATAAATTACTGAATTCAACAAAGTGATGTTTCTCTAACATACCATGATACGATGAGCTTTGTCAAGATAACAAAAAAACTGCAAACAGAAGTAATTAGATGGATATGTGATTGGACAGTAAATAAAAAATGAAAAAAACAATTGAAAACAAAATACCGGATGTGATTGATTTTTAATAAATGTTTATTCCCTGTTCAAATCGATTTCCATAAACGATCAGGAGTTCCGACGAT
>FIZV01041995.1:0-12359 GCA_900050545.1 Trionymus perrisii | reverse complement strand
AAAAAGGAGAAAAAACTCTCAATCTTCTTTTCAGTTTTTTTTTTTTTTTTTTTTTTAGTGGAAAAAATTTTTTTAAATATAGGCCTCGGTTGATTAAAACAAAGAAATGACATCACCTTATTAAAACCAACTATCCAATTGTGCTGTAATTAGTCTCATCTCGAAGACAATTTTGAATAGAAAATAATAATTGGCTAAAAGAAAGTCCAATTTTTATCCACAAAGATCACACCTTGAATAAATTCGTGAAAAATGTCGTGCAGGAGCAGAATGGACACGGTTGATAGTGAAACCTTGGACAAATTGGAAGACGGTTTCAAGCTCTTGCAAAATTCAGACAGTAAATCGCTGCTTAAAAAATACCTCACTCAAGATGTATTTGAAAACCTAAAATATAAAAAGACGTCATATGGTTCTACTTTGCTAGACTGTATACAATCTGGTACGCGAATATTATCATTAAAATTACTAATATTTTAAAACAGTAAAATACACGTTACAATTAAATAGGTAATATCCGCTTATTATTTCGTCGCCATTCTCAACTAAACCTCACATTTGAGAATTTAAAGATGAAAGTAATTCACCTCGATCGTATATCTACCTAGCTTCATTTTATATCTATCTCTTTCAATTCTGATTTGAGGAAAAATTTCATATTCAACGAGTGCAATAATACATAGATCCCTGAAAAAGCAAACCTACTTAAGTTGGTATATTTTCGTTATCTACCTACAAGGTCCGATAGAGGGCTGAGAACTGCGACAGAAACACCCGAATACATAATTTCCCAGTATTTAAACTTGCTCACTTCTAAATATTCAAAATAAATAATTTTTTTCTATTTGAAATATAGGTTTAAAAAATCTAGATTCCGGAGTTGGAATCTACGCTCCGGATTCAGAAGCGTATCGGGTTTTCGCCGAATTATTCGATCCGATTATCGAAGACTACCATAAAGGTTTCGGTAAAAATGACGTTCATCCGGCGCCATTCTTCGGAGACGCAAATGATTTCGGTACACTTGACGTTGAAGTAAGATCCACATAAACATTACATACATATCCTGGCAGTGCATAAAAATACCACTTAACGTCGCACGTACTTAATATTCATTCGAATCGATCACTTCAAAATATTAATTTGACCAACAAATTGATCCTCAGGGAAAACTCGTAATTTCGACAAGAATTCGAGTCGGGAGATCGATGAAAGGGTACCCTTTCAATCCGTGTTTGACCGAGCACCAATACAAAGAAATGGAACAAATCGCGACAAAAGCTCTGAATAATTTACCAGGAGACTTAGCAGGCCAATTTTACCCATTGACTGGAATGTCGAAAGATGTTCAACAGCGATTGATTGATGACCACTTCTTATTTAAAGAAGGCGATAGATTTCTAGAAGTAAGAGTCTCGTGTGGTTTGAAATTTTCTATCATATCGAGTGGCGGATAACTTTATTTTATTGCGTAGGCGGCGAATGCCAACAGGTTTTGGCCAACAGGTCGAGGTATTTTTCATAATGAACAGAAGACTTTCCTCGTCTGGGTCAACGAAGAAGATCATTTACGGATTATATCGATGCAAATGGGTGGAAATGTTTGTGAGGTTGGTAAAATGATTCGTTACTTTACCCCTTCAAATTCACGAGGCAGCAAATCTATTTACGCTAAAGCATAGTAAAATGGCTTCCGTGCATTTACTTATAGCTAAACGCAATTTTATGACTGGATGTTAATCTAATAAGTCTTTGAGAAAAAAATGAACCAGTAGGTATGAAGAATTCCCATTCTTTTTTTTTTTTTTTTTTTTTTTGAAAAAAAAATAAACCGGAGGTTTGAAGAATTCCCATTTTTTTTTTTTTTTTTTTTTTTTCTATGAGAAAGGAAAGTATTATTTTCTTGAAAGAAAAATTTTATCAGTATTTTAGAAAAATTGTTCAGAGTAAAAAAAAAAAAACTATAAATTTTTTTTGAGTAAAATACTTTTGAATTTGTCCTGGAGGAAAAAATCTTTCATTTTTTTGAGAGAAAAAATTCTCATTTTTTGGAACTAAAAAAAATGCACAATTTCATCAGAATCAAAAAATTCCTCAAATTTTGGAGTAAAAATATTTTTCTATCTTTAGAAATTAAAGTATTTCTCATTTTTTTGGAATGAAAAAAATCTCTAAATTTTAAAACTTTTCAATTTTTGAAATGAAAAATTTCTCAATTTTTTTTGGTGTAAAAAATTTTTTGGAATCAAAAAATTCCTCAATTTTTTCGTATAAAAAAGTCCTATTTTTATTGGAGAAAAAAGCTACATTGTTTAAAAAAACAATTCCTAAATTTTTAAAATTCTCAATTTTTTGGGACGAAGAAACTTTTTAATACATTTATGGTTTGTTTGTTTTTTTTTGTTTTGAAATGAAAGAATCCTCAATTATTTTGGAACTAAGGAAAACTCTCAATTTTTAAAGCAGAAATATTTCTCATTTTTTTTTATTGAAAAAATTTTCATTTTTTTGGTATAAAAAATTTTACTTGAACGACACTCGGCGACTCAAAAGGTTCAAACCGGCTGAATCAGTCTCAAGATCGGTCTGAAAAAGTTGACTTCACACCTCTGCCCCTGAGCCACTAACAGTCAAGTAACACATGCCAAAAGTCCCCTATAAATGCCACTGGACGATGGCAGATAAAAGGAAGAAGAAGAAGAAAAAATAAAATTTAAAAATTTTCAATTTCTTGTAGTAAAAAAAGCCCTCAATTTTTATGGAAAAGAATATCCTCATTTTCGAGAACAAAAAATCTCGGGTTTCGAAAACAATAAAGTTTCAACTTTTTTAAACTTGAAATTCTCTACTTTCTGAAATAAAAAATATCAATTTTTTTCAATTGAAGAACAAAAAAATTTCAAACAAAAAAAATTCATTTCTTTAAGCAAAAAAATATTTTTTTCCAAATCATTTTTGTTTTAACGAAAAAAAATCATTTCTTTTCAAAACAAAAAAAAATGTATTATTTTGTCAAAACGAAAAAAAATGTTGTCAAAACCAAGAACAATTTTTTCAAAACAAATGAAAACGATTTTTTCCAAAACAAAAAATATCATTTTTTTCAAAACAAAAAAATATTATTAAAAACCTAAAATTTTTTCTAAAACAAAAAAACACATTTTTTTCTAGAACAAAAAAACACATTTTTTTCTAGAACAAAAAAAAACATTTTTTTCTGAAACGAAAAAACATTATTTTCTAAGACAGAAATTTTTTTTTCTGAAACAAAAAAAAACAATACTATGCATTTTTTCTAAATAAAAAAAAAACATTTTTTTTCTATAACCAAAAAAAAAACATTTTCTTTGCTACAATAAAAAAAAAACATTTTTTTCTAAAACAAAAAACACTTTTTTTCTAAAACAAAACACATTATTTTTCTTTCTAAAACAAAAAAAAAAAACATTTTTTTCTTAAGCAAAAAAATACCATTTTTGTCAAAACAAAAAATACCATTTTTTGTCAAAACAAATGTGACATTCTGGCTTATTCTTTTACTAACAGACTCCAGATTCAAATTCAGTCATAAAATTGTATTTACCAATGTAATTGCGTGGATGTGCATTTGCGGCTCTACCTACCTACTTAATATTTTCTCAAGGGTTACTTCTCCTTCCGTTCAATATTTAAAATTAATTTCGTTTCAGATTTACGGCAGATTGTTACGTGGCTTGAACGAAATCGAAAATAAGATACCGTTTTCACACGACGATCGGCTCGGATATTTAACTTTCTGCCCGACTAATTTGGGCACTACAATACGAGCATCGGTTTTAATTCGTATTCCTAAGCTTTTAGCTAAAAATGATATCTTGGATGATATTTCGAAAAGGCATAATTTACAGGTTTGTACTCGTACTTTAAAATTTTCACCATTGGTAGGCTACATGTGCTTCGGAAAAATATCTATAATGCCTTAATGGATCTATTCATTTGGAAAACAAACAAAAAAAAAAAGCTTGCTCGCGTTAAAGATACACGCCTTAGGAAAAAAATGTTCCATTTCAATAAAAGAAGAAAAAACATATCAAACACTCGTCCTCGTTCATTTATAAAAGAAAAGTACCTAAAGGCACTCGACTTTTAAAAAATCTCGAGTAAACAGAAGTCAGTAGGTTTTGAAAAACAGCCACTGACGTCATTTTACAGTTCACCTCTAACCACAAGCGTCGAATTTTTACAGGTAAGGGGTACACGAGGAGAACATTCTTCGGCGGAAGGCGGCATCGTTGACGTTTCCAATAAAAGACGTATGGGGCTTACCGAATACCAGGCGGTGAAAGAAATGTACGAAGGCGTAACTGAAATTATCAGAAAAGAATACGAACTGATGAAAAAATAAATACCAACGTGAAATCTTCGAAGCGTGAAATACCATAGTTTTTAGCATATCACTTCATATCAGCTTTTTTATACATTCCTTGCATCCGAGATGCGGTTGTGTTTCAATTTCATAGGTTTAAATATTCGCACTCCAAGTGCCATTTATTTAGTAAGTTAATAAGTACCTTTAATTTGAAAATTCCAAGTTGAGTGCTTTCTAAGTCATCTCTACCATTCCTATCCTTTTAACTCGCAAACCAAAATTTTAAACATTGTTAAATAATCGTGTTATTAAATGTTGCTTTTTATATCATGAATAAATGATTTTAATGTTGAAGTTGTCGCTCGTACTTTCGTCTCGTAAAAAATCTTCCTCCATTGAACGTGTTCACTGAAATGAGTAAACGCCTCAGGTGAATTTTCAAGCTGAATAATTTTCAATAAGGAAAATCGCTCTTATGTGAAATTCAATTCCGTTTTCATTCAGAACTCATCTCGACGGAGCGCAATTTAAAATGAAACTCGAATAACCTTGGTAAACTTGATCTCCGGTGACCCAGTGAACTGACAACGGACAGAAAGGGTGGCGAAGACGAGGGCACTGATGCTGTGGTACCACGCTGGCTGCGAGAAACGATATTGATTTTTTTCTAGAACGGAGAATACTGCTCTCAAAATACCTAAAAACTTTATTTTGTACGAGATTATTTTTAAATTGAGATTTAAATAATTAGGTAAATAATTTCTAATCAAGTTTATGTATTAGAATAAAAAAATATATATAATATAATTTTTATTAAATAACAAAATAACATCACAGCAATATTATAAAAAACAGTTTCTAAAATACTACTTTTCCTGTAGAATCATTTGACAATTTTTTTAACACCATTATAATTTAATTTTCAAAATTTTCACGAGCAGGTTGTTCTAAAATTAGACGAACGGTTTACATAAAGCCATCGTATGGTCAGCTCCACAGTCAATTTTCATAACTTTACCTCCAATAGCAACCTACGAGAAAAGCCAAAATTAAAATATGTACCTATACATGGAAACTGAATCAACGAAATTAGGTACTCACTCTAAAAGGAAAATACTGATGGTCTCGACTACCAATTCCCAATTGGCCGTATTGATTTTTGCCCCACATGAATAATTCTTGTTTACTATTAATCGCAGCTAAGGTATTAATACCGCAATGTATCTTTTCAACAGTCACATCAGGATTAAAATGATTACGACCGAATAGTGTCATAGGTATATGCTGAGGAACAGGTGATTGCTTTAAATCAGGTCCTTTTCCTAGGATTCCATATCCCCAAACGAATACTTCGCTTTCTTCTGCAAAAATAATCAAATAATGACTAGCTTTTCGTCGATGTTAAAATAAACGTTAGTAATATTTTTAAAACGTACGAACCTGTCAATACCATGCCAAACGTACTGCCAGAAGCGATATCTTTTATTTTTCCTAATTTTGATAAAATTCTAATGTGAGTAGGAGTGGATATTTGTTGCAATTCGGAATTGTTGGGAATTTGATAATACTCGGAATTTCCCCAACCAAACACTTCTCCTTTATCTAGGAAAATAAAACACAGGTATACACGACAATTTTTAAATTAAAAAAAAAAATGAAAAATTTCAAATTCTTACCATTTAATGCTAGAACAGAATCCGCTGTAGAGGAAAGTTTCACGATATTTTCTCCTTTAATATCTCCTTCCACCAAGGTAGGGGTAGATGTACATTTCAAATTACCCAAGCCAGTTTGGCCATCTGAGCCGCAGCCGAAACTATATACTTCTCCAGTTTTTGTTAAAATTAAACTGCAAGTGAACTAGACTTTAGCACATCGATGAAATTTCGTCACGATGAACAAAACGATTCCTCTTACCTGTGGTCTTGTCCACAAACTACATCGCTGATTGATAAGTCATCCAATCCTTTGATTTTATGCGTTTCTCTAAAGGCTGAGTAATCTTCATCTTCAACGATCGGTCGACCGCATTGTCCAAAGGCATTATTTCCAAGCGAAAATACTCCTTCTTTATCTGTTAAAGCTATCGAATGAGCTCGTCCTGCTCCTACTTTGATTACATTTGTTGTCCGAGGAGATTTAAATGGTATTCGGATTGGTTGTATGGAGAAAAGCATTTTCAAAGGAGCATCTTTTCTCACTGAGTGATAACCTGAGAATAATATTTTAAATTATTTCGACGTAAATTTTGATTCTCTACGGGTCTTAAATACCGACCAACTTGACTATCTGTGTTCAATCCACTTCCGTATAATTGTTTTGCTTTATCGCTCTTGACTGCGTACAACGTGAAGCCATATCCGCAAGAAAAATCGATTATCTGAAATTTAACGTGTTAGAAGAACTTGAATTTTGACAATTGCGAGTTTATAAAGTACACTCACTCGGTGAGAAAATGCGAAAATTTTTCGAATTGGCCTGTGCGTATATTTTCCTTTATTTCGTTGCGAACGAATTTTAATTTCTCCTAAAGCTCCATGCTCAGCCAAACCCCAGACATAGAGCCGTTGTGACTTGGAGTCTGATCGACTACTTATTACCTCTAAATACAAAAAAACACAGATTTTCAGAAGTGATAGGGAAATGTAAGTTTATTTCACGGATTATGGAAACTTACCTTTTGATTTATCTTTAATTATTTTTATGCTAGCGTATCTCTTAGCAGATGAACTTATCTCAGTACTATTCAGTAAGGCGAAATCATTTTTAATCAATTTTCTAAGAATATTCATTACTTCTAAACTAATTTATTTCAAGAAAAAGTAAAATCTAAGCCGGTGTTGTGTTTTTTGAATTTTTTCATCATGCCTTTGAAATTTCTGTTTATGATCATTATCTATTGTCTATTGATAAAAAATCATGAATTTTTTATCACGATAAAAATATGCATAAAAATAGTTAAAAATCAAAATGGCGACACTGTTCACAAATTTAATAAAGTTATTTTCCATTTTTTCATAGAGTTTGAGAGTTGTTCCCGGTTGAAATAAAATTGTATTAATTTTTTAATACTTTTTATACATAAAAATAACGAATTAATTATCATTTACTAAATTAAGAAAACCAGCAAAAAATTTGAAAATTTTCTAAAAATTATTTTGTTGGTTTGAGGTAATTTTGAAGCAAACATTTATGGTAACATTGTAATTTTTCGAAAGCATTCACGTTTGTGATATCAATTTTCTAAAATATAAATTGAATGTGAATGTGTTGTGTGTAAAGTGGTTGTGCTCCGAGGGTATTAGGTTTTTCGAGGTAGAATATTTCATTTAATTCAGTTTTCGTCATATAATTATAATTAGTACTTCGTATTACGTTAGAATAATAGTTCATAAAAGCCCAGGTTGATACTGCCTACGTTATAGGTGCCATTTCCTTGGTTACTAAGTGTGCCATTGGTGCCAGCAGACAATCTCGTTCTATATTTTGATTTGTAGTCGTATTCAGTTTTGGTAGCCTCTTGTGGCTATTTTCGTTTGAAATTAACATTTTATAAGTGATATTTTGATACTCAGCCTTTGCCACTTTGGGTAAGCCCGATGGCAAGAGGACACCAGAAACTTCAGTCTCAGGCGAAAGCCGCCGAAAAAGCTGCAAAAATGAAAAAACAGCAAGGTCACAATGCAAATGAACAGAAAAAAGCTGCACAGAAAGCACTCGTTCATGTTTGTGTAGTTTGTAAGGTATGTGTTTGTATGATATATCATTTTAATTGCGGTTTCGATTTTCAACCTGTAACTATTTTCATGTTTACCTTTTTAGGCACAGATGCCTGATCCTAAAACGTACAAACAACACTTTGAAAATAAACATCCTAAGAATGAAATGCCCGAAGACCTAAAATCGGTAACGGCTTGACCCTGCTTTAATATCGTTGAAATTATTTTTACGGTTTGTTGAAATAATTTTGTTTACTTTTTTCATTTATATATTTATTTTGTTAAATTAGTATTGTATTTTTTTCTCATTTTGTATTTCGTTAAATTCGTAATAACCGACTATGTTTCAATTCGCTGATGCTTATGCCATTACCTCATTCGAAATTTGTACGACTCGAACATGTAGTATGTAATTTAAATGTTAAAAGTTTCCTAGGTACAAATTTTCTCGTATGTAACCTAATTGAAATATTTTCCCATTGTATTTTATCAAAATTTATTGTGTGATACTTTAATTAAATCGAATAACGTGTAATGTGATTCGTTTTCATTCGCATTCATCGATGCTTAGATTTTTACTCAAAATATTCTTTCAACGTTTCAGTTTCTTTGTTCGACGTGGTTTGCGAGGTCATTAACTTCAAAATTCGAAAATACATCGCGATTGCCGATTGGTTCATCACCAGTGGTGTGTGTGATCAATTCATTCCCGACCGTTTGAAGAAATTTATCAAGTTTCTTTTTGCACGATAATTCGATTCGACGCTAATTACTTCGTTAGTGTGAAAGCTTTCATTTTATTATCATTTGGTAAACGATTTATTATTATATTTTTGATACTATTAATTCGTTTGGTGCGGCATGTATCATTATTCGCTAATCACCGTGACGTATTCTAAATCTCCATCCACACGAACTTCTTATCGAGCAACTACTGCTAAATTATTTGTCACTGAATTGTCCTTTCGATCATGTTACTTACGATGTTAAAATGATGAAGATACACGCTTGTGAGAATACATCATGCATTACCATGAATGAAAAAACAACTGATTGCTTTGTAAAAAAAAATACGTAGGTATATTTATTGTACAATGAAGAAAAAAAAAACATAAATTATTTTTACAACACATGAGCATTTGTTTCACAATTAAATAACAGTTACAAATACTTAAAACACACATTTATCTACTTTAGCATAAAAAAAATATAATAAATAAACCTAGATATATCATATTCACTGTTGCAAATGTGATTAATTTTTCAATTTTCATTTTCCATTTTTGGAACCATGACTAGGAACGAGAACATGACGATCGCGTTGACTTATATCGACACATCTATCGAAAATAATTCTACTAGTTTATCTTACACGATAAATTCTAAATTTAATATAATACAAAAATGTAACGATATTATAAATTTTTTCCTTTTAGGTTTCGTTCTCGTCTTAGCCGTCTTTGAAAATGAAAAAGTAACCACATTCTACATTGACGAGGAACATAATAAATAAATCACTTGTGATTTTTCTCTTATTCAACCAGGGTATCGTCGTTATCTACTCTACTATTTCGAACTCCGGTTTTTCCGGTCCATGGGTAAACGTCAGGACAAGGTTGGCACGTTTTCAAATATCGTACACCTGATTTATGCCACAAATTGCAGACTTTGGGATTATTGCAACGTCGCGGTCTATCCTGTAGATTTAAAGTAAAGGTTGTTAATAAACCTAGTTGATTATTGAGTATACCTTATTAAGGTGGTAGGAAAATAGGCCCACGTACTGGGTAATCACAGTTGAAAGGCGTAAAACTGTTTAATCTAGAAATAGGCGTTGGGTCACGAGCCCACTGTATGGCTTGCCAGTTCGTAACTAACCAAACTTCCGGCATATTTACAATAGTATCCAAAAATGCTATAAATCCTTCTTTGTGATGTGGCTGAGTGAACCACGAAGAATGATAGAACAAACCGAATGGTGCTCTGAAACAAATTTTCATCAATTTTGACACAATTCGACTTTTCAAATTTTAATGTTATTCCAACAATTTACCGATTTGTTGTAAAATGTCTTTCGAAATTTTTGATTAACATTTTATAAACACCGTCCGCATTCGGAGGGTTACTGCAGGCGTCACCCATTGAACAACGACCACCGTTCAAATCTTGCCACATTACCATAGGTACTTCCCATACCCCTGTAAATGATAACAATCATAACAAGTTAGAAAATTTCAGCGTCAGGGCCGGCAACTTGCAATTTTCTAAGGTGTAGCTCTAATTTTTCTCATAGAGATGGGGGTTGATTTTTTTTTAATGTTGACTGTGACAATAATTTATTTTTTTCGTCGAAAAAATACAGAAATTTTTCACTAAAAAAATTTGAAATTCCTTATTTAAAAAAGTAAATAAATTTGTAGTAAAAAAAAATTGAAAAATTTTGAACCTTTTTAAAAATTTTCATTTCAAAAAATTTGAGAAAATTTTTTTCTTCAAGAAACCAATCCTTCAGAATTTTGAAAAATTTTTGTTCTAAAAAAATTAAAAGTTTTTTCCTTTTAAAAAATTGAGAAAATATTGAGTTTTATTATTCAATATATTTTTTCCACCCCAAAAAATTTTCAAAAATTTTAAAACATTAAACAAATTACCTATTCTTTAAAAAATAAAGAAAATTTATTTGAATGAAATGAGAAATTTTTCTATCAAAAACTTTTCTCCAAAAATAGGAAATTCTTTATTCCAAAAAAAAGAGTAATATTTTATTTTTTTCAAAAAAATCGAAAGATAATTTTACCAAAAAAATAGGAAAAATTTTGATACAAAGAAAATTAGTAATTTTTTTCAATATTTCAAAAAATTACATAAGCATTTTTTCCCCAAAAGTTTAAGAAATATTTTTATTTAAAAAAAAAAAGAAGAGATTTCTTCTTTCTAAAAAATGAGAATTTCTCAAATTGAGAGAGACACTTTTACTTGAAAGATTTTTTATTTTCCAAAAAAATTTAGAAAGTCCATTTCAACATTTCAAAAAAAATTTAGGGTGGAATGTAGCACATTCTACTTTTTATATTTTTTGTTTAGCTCAAACACCTAAGCTACTGCCAAATTGCCTGCCTATGCTTTATGTAGGAATTTTTTTTAGTCAATCTTCTATCATGAATATTTTTTCATACCAGGATATGATCTGGTGGGGCAAGGTGGTATCATGCAATCGTGGAAAATTTTATAGTCGAGCGTGTATGGCCAACTAGGAGGACGATTTTCGTAAATTGGCATCGACGAATCGTACGTGAAATTGGCATCGTACAACATTTTGAACATTTTGTTACCTCCGACCTATAAAATAAAAATAAAATCATTAGATCACACCGCAGCGCAACTCGAGTACAAAAAACTTACGGCAAGGAAAGGTGCACGCATTCCCCTAATATCTTCTTGTTTCACTCCGCCATAAGCTGACAGGATTTCCCTTTGTCCGACGATTTCCTTGGTCCATTTACGTTGTGAAAATTGTTCCCCAAAACTATGCCTGCAGAAAGTTCACATATGTAGTACCTCTACTTTTTGAAACTGTTTCAAGTTGGGTAGTCTACTTACGACACAGAATGGCTAGCGATTTCATGACCGGAAGCGTACAAATTTTGAACCATACTGTAATCGGTCCATTCGTGCGAGACGTAAAAAGTCGCCGAAATCGGACAACCGTTCGGATTGGTACGACCTTTTTCGAATAAATCGGTGTATAATCCTCTGTTCAACTCATTGACCGAGTCATCAAACGTTAGCAGAACAAGTTGCGGTGTTTCTTCAACAGGAAGATCACCGGGGATGTCTTTTCCACCGCAGCTGCAATCCGGTAACAGGCAAATATCCTTTCGACATTTTGCTGCTACTTTGTCGACTTGAGGCGTTGGATAGACGGTATCCGGTCTGTAAAAAGAATACGTTTAGTTATGATTTAAGTATCTGCAATTCGAGAATACAGGTCAGGGCCAACAACTTGCAATTTTCTAGAGTGTGGCTTCGTTTTTTCGCGAAGGGATGGCTGAGAATGATTTTTTTTACAATAGATTTTTCTATTCCCAATTTTTTAAAAAAATCTCCAAAAAATAATAGTAAAAATAATTTTTATAAAAATCAAGGTAATTTTCTTTCGCTAGAAAAATGGAGATAGATTTTTCTATTCCAAAATTTTAAAAAAAAAATTCCAAAAAATAAAAATAATTTAAAAAAAAGTCAAAATATATAATTTTATTTTTATAGACAATTGGAGATTTTTTTTGAAAATT
>FIZV01041994.1:0-17575 GCA_900050545.1 Trionymus perrisii | reverse complement strand
GATTTTAAGTTTTTGTTAGTCTGTTTATCTGTTTTTTAGTTTTATTTTACGTGAAAATTACAATTTTAATAATGATTTATTAATTTTTCATCTTGTTTACATTTATTTACCATTTTTCCCCATTTTTCTAGGTTGTTTTTTATTTTATTTTTACAAAAAAATCTCAAATAATAAAAAAATTGGGGAAAAAGTGAGAGCAGAGCAGAGCAAGAGCAAGAGCAGAGAGCAAATGGGGGAGCAAACTCAACAGACAAAGAGCGAGAGCATAGCAAGAGCGAGAAAGTCCTCTAGAGCAAAAACACTCTGAGAGCAGGAGCAGTTAACCAATTTTCAGAGAGCAGCGAGCAGAGAGCGGAGCACAAAAGTCGGTGCTCTTGAGGCACTGAAGGAGAGGGAAAGGGGGTTTCTCCCGGGCTCACATTTTTCCAGAGGCCCGTATTTTAAACCATTAAAAAAAATAGTGGGTGCATAGAAAAAATAACAGACCCTCTGAAGAAATACTATGCAATGGCACTGCTCACGATGAGGACCTTGATTATCTCCGACAAATGCGTATAAATATTTCAGCTTTATCTGTCATCCTCACTGTTTTTACGCTTAAAAAAGTGGCTTTTAAGACCATTTTCCCACATTTGTCAGGCTTCAGAACCATCAAATTGGCGTAGAGGGCCCCTAAATTTCATTTGCAGCTGCGGTTTATGCCAATACTATGCCTTCTGTACATTTTGATTTTCGAATCCCTTTTGACACTTGTTTAGGGTCAAAAATTTAGAATTTTCACGTTTTTTTTCCTTTTAGTTTTTCAGTATATTAATCAGTCCATAGCCCAAAACAAATGCCAAAGGAGACCAAAATTTGGTATGCAGAGTGAATAGGAGTCATAAAAATGCACCTTTTGAGGATTTTGATCTTTGGGGCAAATTTATGCAAGCCAATTTTTTTCTGAGGGCCGCTAGGTGCTCCATAATGAGAAACTTTTTTGAAATTGCCACCAGCACGGTGATGGGAACTTACTTTTCCCTAAAGTATCCAGGCTGAAGCTTCTTACGCCATCTTCACTTCTTTTTAGGTCTCAAAAGTGTTTTATGGGTCCATTTTTGCAAATTTATTAGGCCACTTGTCATTCAAAATGGCCCAGGAATCCCAAAATGTCATCGCTGATCCCAGTGTAGAGTCAAAAATCAAAATGTTCATGTTGATGCATTGATTAATGCATGACCCAAAACAGAATGACATAACGGATCAAAATTTGTTGAGGAGGTCACTGATGTGTCTTTTCAGTGTTTCAACCTTTGGGAGCCAAATTTTGGGAAAGCTTTTTTTGTGGGGACTGCAAAAGAAGTCCAAAATGATGAAATTACTTAAAATTTGTACCAAGAATTATCTGCAAATTTCAGCTTTCCAAAAATATGTCCACTTCTTACTAGTTCCTAAAAGGTTAATTTTGGAATATTTTTTAAATGCAAGATTGTAAGCTTTTAGATGAGTACCAACAAAAAAATTCACCTTGCAAGCAGCAACTTGATTGCTGCGCCTTTTTTTCATCTAGGCTGCCTCCTCTTCTGCACAGTGCTGTCACTCCCGCTGTATTTGCGAACACGCACTGATGACTACACATAATTATAAAGTGCAATATCTCGACGACTGCGGCCATTTAAATGTTTCTACGTTTATCCCGCGGATTAATCTTTTTTTCTCATTTCCCCTTATCTATGGTTGTGACATAGGCTTCGTTTACGAATACGGTTAATTTCGTTACTTAAAAACGGGTCTGGGCGGCGTGCTCTGCGTAATGCGTCTCTAAATGAGTATCTTTTCAGAAGGGTGATACGTTTGGGTATAGAGGACTCGATACAAATCCATTATCTTGCTACGGAGGCCAATTCTCGCTAACTTTTACCGGTGACTTTTTATCACGTCCGTCTCAATTGACATGCTGTCACGAGAATGGCGAAATAACACCGTATAATTCTCACTTTCGATATAGTTCGACTGCCGGTCGTGGTAAAAAGCTCAGGAGCGAGTGAGAGAATCGACGAGATGGAGAGAAATTGCAAAGGTATATGCTGGGCCCGGGATAATACGACACATAAAACAAAGACAAAAGCTTACACGAGAGAAATGAGGAGTAAGAGAGAACACGACGAATCCGATGAGTCGTATAACGAAAAAGCTTTCCGATTTGACGACACGGAGTTATACGAAGGGTACGTCTTGATTCCATTTACAGAGAATAAAGCTTTAAATGAAAATAAATTCTTTTGTTTAATAGACGGCTACATGTATTTGCTATTATTCTCTTTAACATTAAATCATTGCCGAGAGTACGATATCGCGACGAGGGCAGCGCTAACTTGGGATAAGAGCGACATACAACCGCCTCTCCTATCTACCCATTACGTAGTCTCGCCACTGCTGCTGGTGGTGGACCCGAGAGAGAGAGAGAGAGAGAGAAAGAGAGGTTATATCGGCGTGCCGTGGCGTATGCTTGACTTGTCACTTAGGGACAAAAGCAAAATAAAATCAAATCGAATCCGAGCTACCAAAGTACCTTTAATGGTGACTACGTCAGGAAATATGCCTTTAGCGGTAATGGCTTCGTTTTGCACGTTCTGCGTAGACGCCGCCAAAGTTGCTCACCTTTTCCCCTCCCTTACTCCGAACACCGCCGACATTCCGCTGATTTTCCGTCTCCTCCTGGCGCACAGGTGTTTTCCTCGTACAGCTACGGTATCCGGGTGCGTAAGTACGTACCTGTTCGCACGACCTTCCTTCCCTCCTGCCATCGCTCCGGACGAGGTATTCGAGTATACTCTTCGCACAAATTACATTACTCGAGCTGAGCATCGCGGGGGTTACTGCGCCAGGAGCAGGTCGCAGAGCTGATAAATTGCTGGCATTTAAGCCAGGACGTACGCTATGGTTATTGCAACCGGCTAAATAACCCGAGGATTAAATTTTACGCTGTGTTTACCTCGTGTAATTTCGCAACTTCTCTACACCGCCTTCATCTTTGACCCGGATACTTCCTCGGCTGGAAAAAAAAATCTCCCTAGAAGAGAAATTCCACCAAAAAACGCGACATTCTTCGTCGCCTACTCGAAGCAGATGGAATAAAATGTAAATTTGTTTTTATTGGTAGAAAGGCTGACGTATTACAATTGCGAGAGACGTGACCGGGGGCTACACATCGAGTACTCGAAAAACGCAACTTTTATAGCCATAATAAATTTCAAAACTTTCAAATAAAACACACTCATAAAGAATAGTTTTTACGTATATTACTCCGTTTCGAACAAAAATAGTTAAAATTTTACAACCCAGCAACGATTTGTACTTGACTCTTGTCCATAACTTGTAAGATATGTTTTTCTTCTTCCTCTTTCATTCTTGCCCCCGTATCTCCCTCCACAAATTTTCTACTTACGACAATGGATTAAAATCAAAATACCATATAAACGATATGGTCGTTACATAATTTCGCTACATGAACCCCAGATCAGAGATGTAGGGGAGGGTGGCGTTTTTCTGCTCTTACAGCCAGTCTAAGTATATTGGTATAGTACTACAATGTAGTATTTCCCTCGTCTGCTATGAAGAGAGTATACCCGGCCGGTATCAATTCGACCGGGTTATGTACCATCGAATCTCCTTTCTCTCTTACCACCGAATGGATATGCCTCGACTATACGCGTACGCCAACCGCAGCCACCATAGCGACGTAAATGATGCTCGTCGTTTTTATGGCTTGTACATTTATGTTGTTCGCGTTTAAATTACAATATGTTTTTACTTTCCCTTTTTTCCTCATCCCTTTCGGTACTCGGCGACCTCGATGCTTATTCTTTTGTAATCGCGATCGCGAATATTACTTCAGTATTGTTTTCATAGTGCTGTATTATGTACGTACGTACAAGGTGTACGTTTGATTCGAAGTACGTTTTGGGTAGGTAATTATAGGTAGGTAAAAGTGATCTGTATACATGTTCCTTATGGTGAATGTGAAATCGTTAAGTTAAGGACTCTTTAGCAGATCGTTTTTACCACCGCCGGTGGTAAAAACGATCTGCTAAAGAGTCCTTAACTTAACGATTTCACACTCACCATAAGGAACATGTATGCAGATCACTTTTACCTACCTATAATTACCTACCCAAAACGTACTTCGAATCAAATGTACACCCTGTAGATGCAGTCTCTCGACGAATTCATACTGTTTTCAATTTTCAAAATAAATTGATACGAATTGTGAAAAAATTATGGAACAATCGAAATTTTAAATTGGTATATAAAATAAAAGTAAAAATCATGAATTTGATGAAAAAGGAAAGATAGGCCATTGATATTTAAAATGAGGAGAAAAGGAATGAGCTGCCATAATTACAGAAATCAAATAAAACAACAAAAAAAAAATTCCCGTGAAAATAAAATAAACTATACCTGTTAAAATTAATAAGTAAATGCAACAAAAAAGGAGGAATCATATTTACACACAAAAAATAAATACGTAAAAAAAAAAAAATCCTTAATTATAAGAAAAAAATTAAAAATTTGATTTTTGGATTCAACGACAACTTCTCAAAGCAACTTCTACATTTTTTAAAAATCAAAACATAATTGATTAAATTACGAGAGAACTTAAATTTTAAAGTTTGAGAAAAATTAAAAGAAAAAAAAAGAAAAAAGACTAAAAACTGAAAAATTGAAAAAATTGGAGTTAAATGAAAAGTACATAAATATGTACCTAGTTGAAAAAAATAAAAATAAAATTGAGGAAAAATAATCACAAAAAAAATTAAAATTAAATTAGCTGTAAAAAACATGTATTGAAATCAAAAATGTCTGGAAATCCAGAAAAAAAAATGATTGGAAAAACTCAAAATTTAAAATATTGAAAAAGATCTAAAAAAAAATTTTAAATACATCGAAATGGAGGAAATTTAAATAAAAGTGGAAATTAAAAGAAAAAAAAAACAATTTAAAAAATATTCATCAAAATAAAAAAGTATTAAAATTGAAAGGATTGAAAAATTAAAAAAAAAGAATGGACTGTTTCATCGAAATCTACTAAGTAAATTTTTAAAAAAAATGCAATGAAAATAAATGAAAAGAATTCGAATTCACAAAAAAAAAAAATCAAAAAATGAAATAAAAACTTCACCATATCAATTACATTGAAGAGTTGATTCTTGCATTTTTTTACTACTCTTAGATTTATTTGTAAATTGAAACAAAATTTAAACAGGCGATAATAAAGATTTTCAATTCCCCCTCAAAAAAAATAATTCCATGAAAATTAGTAAAAAGGATTCCAGTTTGCCACCATCAAAAAATGAATAAATAAAAAAATCAATTCAAGCAATGAAAAAATTGTTCATAAAAACCAAAATTATATTTTAGCCCAAAAATATTTCAAAATTTGTTTGAAATGTTTCTAAAACAGCTATACTGCACCTTAAATTACTAAAATGTTGGAAAAATCAAAAATTATTCTGTAAATACCTCATAATCATCCAAATAACCGAAACACCATATACAAAAAATCTCCAAGAATCATCAAATTCTGACAAAAGCCAAACCATCAATAAATAAAAAGAAACGTTCCATTTCTCCTCTCAGCATCAAACCTCAGCCCTCCATACTCTGACATCTTCCTGTATCCTCTTCCACGTTGAATTTTCATTCCACTCCAAATGGAATGGAAATCAAATAAAACCCATTGTCAAGTTGGCGAGTCATGTCTAATGAAATGCCACCTTACGGGGAAAATTTCCAGCAGTAAATTCGTTCGTGCCAATTTTTAAACGAACGTGACTACGAAGCGAAGTAAAAATAAAAAAAAATTCAAGAAATGGTAACGTCAACGAAACAAAAAAAATATCTATATTATAAGAAAGATTCATCTACATATTTTTCCAAGACGCTCGTTGAAAACTCTCCGCTGCTGTAGTAAGTATAACAGAATAGAAATACAATCTTTTTTTTTTTTACCATATCTATCCTTTCGTGGCGCGTTCACATTTCGTCATATTTTGTTATTTCTCGGAGGAGAGAACGAATATCAGTGGGAGGAGAGGAGAGCGGGGCAAAAAACGCAAAAGTTTGGTTTATTAAATCGTAGCCGGAATGACATTTTTTCATTTTAAGCGATATAAAACTAAATATTACATTTCTTCTCATTCTTGATTCATTTGCGAAATGCCATTTAAGTGACAAAATGCCAAAGAAATGAAGATCATTATATCTGAAAGCTTTGTATTGTTGAAAGGAAAAATGTAATAGAATCACTTTTTTCCGCCCTCCCTCTGCGTTCCCATTTACCTCACTCGTTTTCCATCAGATAAAATACAATATCGAAAATGTGTATTATTTTCGAGATGACACCCAGCCAGGATGAAATTTTCTCCAAAACTAAATCACGTTTAATTTGCTGGCATTTTTGCGGCGACATAATGCGTAAGTGTTTATTTTTCATATTCGTTTCATTTGCTTCGTTTCACTAACGTGATTGTGAATCTGTTGATACATAAAAACAATATAATTGAACATAATCTCATCATTTTTCAAATTAACCCGTCCCCTTCCTATAAAAATTATAATTTATAATTCATATTTTCGCATAAAAACATCAACAAAATGAAACAGTAGCTGCGGAAAAAATTTAATAATTTTGATAATTTTTTTTCTTTTTCATCGCTCATACAATATAGTTACACCATCGTTAGTTTAATTGCTTCTACAATATTCGCGCTGCATTGTTTTACAGGAACAGACGACCCGACTACAATGAGAAAAGCCCGTTGGTAAAAAAAAATTTCATTAAAAACTTGAGCGAAAAAATGAAAGAAAACTTCAACCGTTCTATATTAAACCATTAATTATTAGAAATGAATATTTAAAACACGTATAACAGTATGAAATCTTTTCTTAGAAACGATTAAAAAGCAAATGCGAAACAAAAGAAGAAAAGAAGAAAAAAAATTGAAAACGAGAATGTGCCAGGAAAAGTGTAATTAGCTCGGCGTTTAAATATTAACTTTAAAGAATATGATTAATAATTGTTCTAAATGAATATCAAATCGTGTACTCGTTCAACACAAGTAAGCACCAAGTGTACAGAAACTCGAGCGCATTTTTTTTTCATTCGTGGCATGTGAATTGAATGTCTTTGTAGGTGTGTGCGAACTTTTAAAACGATATAAGTTTAATTGCCCACCCATACGGTGGACGTATACTTATTCAGCACGCGTAAGTACGAGTAAATACATTTGTTCTCTCATTTTAATTTTTCCCCTAACAAATTAAAATCTAGTGGCAGCGACGACAAAAAAATGAAAAAAAAAAACTTCCCTGTGTGTAAAATGTAATTAAAACTGTTGGTGATTATTAATTAAAATTTTTACGCGATAATCGTAGGGATTACCAAAGTATTGTCTAGTTTTTAAATACCCACTGAGCTGGGAAATGTCCAGTGAAAATCATATTCTCAAATACTTACGAGAGACTAGCTTACTATGTATATAGCTTGAACGTCATTTTTGAAGTTGAATAATAAAACTTTCATCATTTTTATAATTCCAATCTGCAAATGTGGTTGTTTATTTCATAATTATTGGAAAATAATATTTTCAAATTACAAAACAGTTCGAGTTGAGGATGTATTAAAAGATGAGAGTGAATAATAATGAGCTTTGCGACGCAATGGACAAATCAGCAACAAGCATAACTCTAAGCTCCACCTTTTTCAACATTATTATGATCCTCTGGGCGGAGCTCCAGATTTTAAAATAAATCAAGTTGAGAAAGTATTAGAGGATGAGAGTGAATGCGACGCTATGGACGAATCAGCAACAAGCATAACTCTAACGCTCCGCCTTTTTCAACATTATTATGATAATCTGGGCGGTGCTTCAGATTACAAAACAAATCAAGTTGAGAAAGTATTAGAGGATGAGAGTGGTGAACAATAATGAGCTTTACGACGCGTCGGACAAATCAGCAACAAGCGTAGCTTTGAAGCTCAGTCTTTTTCAACATTATTATGAACATCTGGGCCGAGCTAAACACCGATTAATAATGAACTGTTTGTAAGTACTACGATTACAAGAATAATAGGGAAATTACGTGAAATGGATATTGGTTATGTGCTTTTTATTTTTAGGTATTGTCACAGTCTCGTGATTCCAAAATGAATGAATTATGCAACAATCACACTCCTAAAAATATTCTTCTTTGATACCTATACCTATATAAAAAAAAAGCTGGCATTAAATGTATAACTAAGTGTAGAACAAAACACTTCGAAAACATACAACCCGCTCACAAATTTGTCAAGCAACATATTGACACAAAATCCTTTGAGAAATTGTCAATAAAAATCAACTTCGACATTCAAGCCTCACACTCTGTAACACAATGCAAACTCTTATGTAAAAATTAAATAACCTCGTAACATTTCACTTTGTTCTATTCAACTCAGGAAACTCTTTCCACTTTCTCATAGCTTTGGTAAAGGGAACCCCCGAAGAAAACTTCAGCATAACATACTCGTTGAATGATTTTCTTAACTCATCCATCTATCATATGTTGATTGATCGCGTCAAAAGTTAAGTAAACATTATTCCGCCAAATTGCCGAAACACGCGTTCGCAAAATTCCACATTTTAAGAATTCCTGCTTTAGATGCTCGTAGCTAAATTCTTCTTTTAGTTGGCAAATTTTATATCTTGTTTATTTTATGATGATGTTGTTTACACTGCAGATATAGAAATTAATTAAAAACAACGAGAGAAATGGAGAGGGAAAAAATTAAAATTTTTCAAAGGTATACGAATTAGCATTAACACATTATGCTTCGCTTCAAGATAACAATCAATTTAGCGAAAAACAAATTCCATTCCCGCAGTTTAGAAAATTAAAAAATTTATAACTTGTTGGCTGATGGCGCTGGATGCATTATTATTATTATTACAAACTAAGTAGGTAGTGAGAGTATATTAAAAACATTATTTCGAATAGCCTCATCTTAATACGAGCATATAATCGCTTCAATTAGCTAAATTTTTCTTTGATTTATGAGCAAAGTTGTCATCTTTATTCTACGTCGTCTTTTTTCTTCGACGCGAACAAGGCGAGGTTGCCTGTCGAGAGAAATAAGCCTGTACAAGCTTCCAAAGCTTTTACCATATTAATTACACTTTCAATAATGTTACGGAGCAAAATTTTATCATTTTAAATATTCATAAATCGGTACATCTTTTGTTTATATTCATCTCGGGCGTTGCTTTTTAATTAAAACGAAAAGGGTTTAAGCGTTTTTCTAATTTATTAAAAACGTACCTCCTCAACTCAGGCTAGCCGAAATGCCAAACATAGTACGAAAACAATTTTGCTTTCATAAATCACAAATTTACTTCACCATCACAACGATGAGCATAGCATTTCAAAAATTGAGCCATCACCATAAATGCTTCCACATCTACCATGCAAATCACTCTTTTGTTAGGATCGCCTGGAGTAAGGCTAAGATTAAGATGAAGATAAAGATGGAAATTAGAATGAAATTTAATTTCCATTTTTTAATCTTTAACCTGATTGGGCAATCGCGTATCACTAACCAATGAAAATGAAGAAGTAAATCGTTATTTTCATCTTCATCGGCACTCACACTATAACTAAGCATAGGTAAATAGGTAGGTATCGTACATAGGTCCTACTACATAATACAGAGTGGACTGGTAGTGGTGGAAAGTGTGGGCACCTTTTGAAATTTGGATAGAGCAGAGTCCAATAAACAAAAAACTTTACATAGGTAGGTAGTAGGTACACAATACACATGGTGCCTATCTCGCTTATGAAGGGAAAATGTTTTTCAAAAATTTCAAAATTTATTCTAGACAATTCATGAAACAGGAGTAACTTCTTGAGAAGAACAAAAACAGTTGAAAATTTGCCCACCTTTGAAAATGAAGGTGCTGCAAAGCTTCGAAAATTGGAAATTGCGTTTTCTAAAGTTTGAAGCATGATACAATTTTCATTTTCAGAAAGATAGTCGAAAGTCGAATTTTTCACATAACTTTTTTTTGTACTTAGCTCTGAAAAAGTAACGCTGGTTTCATGTATTGTTTCAACTGAATTTTTTAGCGCCCCTCAAAAAATTTAGACATGTAGTACTTGTGACAGGCACTTTTGGTTGCTATAACTCCTTCAACTTCAGAAATAGGCACTAGAATGTGATTATAATTTTTTTTTGCATTTTTGAAGTATTATCTACTGACAGGGTTGAAATATTTTTTTGAATGTAGTGTTGCCAATCGATTTTACTTAGAAACTGTAGCCCCTTCATTTACATAGATCCACTACTACCGGGCCACCTTGTATTGACATCTTACACATGTAGATTACTCACTGTTTTCGCCAGTGTTGAGCATTATTTCGTAATCTTCGGTTTATTCAACATTCAGCCGCTGTTACCGAGCTTTCCACCATGTCTCGAACTTTTCACCGAGATCACCTCCATCAGCTACCTGTGGAAAAAATGATACGTAAATCATTTAAAAATAAAATTTTTATTTTCTCGTTGCAATATACGAGTATTCATGTTGTTATTTGTTCAACGACACGTTCTTATTTAAAAAAAAAAGCAAAATCCCTCAACCGATACGTAAGTATCGACGAGGATACTGGAAAACGAAAAAAGATTTTGTATTTATAAAATGCCAAACAACAAAAACTTCATATTTTTTTCCTCTTTAAACAATTTCCGACGACTAAAAGGATTTAGAGGTAATTTTCCCAGATAAGTAAGTATCAATAAATGAGTGAGAAAAGGAAGTGGAGAAGGCTTCGAAAGATTTTCGAGGCTTTTAACGTTAATAAAAAGACGAGAATTGAGAGATTGGGGTAAGGGGTTACCAAACTCTCGTAATGATACGATGCAGCTTTTTTCTCCACGTATCGCATCCCGTAGTCTATAGCACAGAGTACTTTTTACTTTACTCAGATGAATTTAACGAATCGTAAATAAACCGATATGTTTTATATAACGAAGTGTTTCAATTTAACAAACAACTTCACCTTTGGGTCTTTTCCAGATACGCACGCTCTTTCTCCTTTTCCTTATTTCTTTCCTATATTTATGTATTACGCGATCGTCTCTCCTTTTTACCATCTTCATCTTTTTTTCTTCACTCTTCTTCTATATCCGATATACGGGCTCGTTTTAGGCTGTTTTTTTTTTTTTTTTAAAACATTCTTTTATTCTTTTCCAGTTTGTGCCTGTTTTATGTTTCCGTCCATCAGCGTTTGAATCATCTAGTTACTTTTGTTCTGTGCATCTCTTTTCGCTTTTTTTTTTTTTTTTGATTATAGAAGAATTTTTCTCGTACTCTCTATCCATCTTAAACCACATATCCTTCGATAGTGTGTTTTTTCGGCCACTTTATTCTTTTCAGTAATACGCAGTTTTTTAAAGTCGTTCATTTAAGATATTTCGTCTGTTCCTGAATTTTATTTCAGTGATTTTATACGTAAATGTCACATGAATCTGAATAGTTTAAATCAGGGTGTTTGAAGAATTTTTGTTGTCAAATACTGCTGATGACTGCTGACAAGAGGTTTTCAATTCGAAATTAAAGAATTTCACAGTTACCTACTATGTAGACAATTGAACAGTTTTCAAAGAATTGGACGATTTTTAAAGTTGAGCAATTTTTTCAAAAGTTTGAAAATCAGTTGAACTTTTGATTAGGTTATTTTGAAAAATATGAAGATTTTGGAGATAATTAAAAGTTTAATTGCTGAAAATTATCGAACAGTTTTTATGAAATTCAACAAGTTGAAATTTTCTCCATTTTTGAGGAATTATATAATTTTTTGGAGAAACGTAGAAATGTTTTGAACTTGGCCAAACTATTCAAAACTTGATTATTCTTCAAAAATGTTGAACAGTTTTTGAAGAATTAATAAAATTATAAAAATTCTCTAAAAATTGCAAATTTTTGAAAAAACTGACTATTTTTGAAGATTATAACAATTTTTACAAAATTTTACCACTTTTGAAAGAGTTTAAACATTTTTGAAGAATTCCAATAATTTTTTAGGAATTTGACAAACTTCCAAAAATTTTTTTTTTTAACATTTTCATAACTTTTGAAAATTTTTGCCATTTTAAAAACTTGGTGAGCTATAAATATTTTTACAATTTTTTCAAATTTTGACAAATTATTCAAAACTTGATTTGCTTCAGAAACTATAAAAAATTCCAAAGATTTTCACACTGAATGAAATTTCGTTATTTTTGAAAAATACTACCTATGACAACATTTTAATATTATTTAAAAAAATTTACCTCTTTAAAAAACGTTTTGAGTAATTACCAAAAAATTGACAATTTTTGAAGATTTTTGTAGAATTTGTCAGTTCTTACAGTATTTTATGATTCTCACAAAATGTTTGTAACAATTTGAAAAGTTAAGCAATCTTTAAAAAATTTTAGTTTTGAAAATTTTTTATAATTTTTGAAGAATTTTTGCAGTTTTTGAAGAATTTTTGCATTTCTTGAAAATTTTTTGCCGTTCTTGAGGAATTTTTGCAGTTTTTGAAGCATTTTGAAATTCTTGAAGGAACTTTGCAATTCTTGGAGGAACTTTGCAATTCTTGGAGGAATTTTGCAATTCTTGAAGGAATTTTCTAATTCTTGAAAGAAATTTTGCAATTCTTGAAGGAATTTTGCAATTCTTGAAGGAATTTTGCAATTCTTGAAGGAACTTTGCAATTCTTGGAGGAATTTTACAATTCTTGAAGGAATTTTCTAATTCTTGAAAGACATTTTGAAATTCTTGAAGGAATTTTGCAATTCTTGAAGAATTTTGCAATTAACATGGATATGTTTTTTCGCCTGAGGGTAATTCCCAAATCCCGCGAGACCCTAATCCGCGTCACGCTAATCTGCGCGACCCTAAGTCATTATGACTTTTGAAAACAAATTTTTGGTAGTTTTGACTTTCTGCTCTGACTTTTGGTCAGACTTTTAATATGACATTTTTTATGACTTTTTTTTAGTTTTGACTTTCTGATATTTAAAAAAATTTTTAAACGATATTTAGGGGGAAAACTTTTTTGAAAGGTAGTTTGGAGAAATTTAAATTATAAAGTGCCTCTAACACTTGAAGCCCCCCAAAAAAATAACACTAGGAGGCGAAGCCCCCTAGTTTTATTTTATTTTTTATTTTTGTATTTTTTTCATTGTCACAATATCGTCCAAGTATTTCGATTGGGGTGTTTTTTATTAGTATTAATATAAGTACCTATTAATTTTTGGGTATTCTATGAGACAATTCGAAAAATTGATCAACTATCAGATATTTTGTCAGACATTCTGAAATACTTTTTTTTAATTTTTTTCAATTTTTCTTTTTCTTGATTTTTCTTATTTTAAATTGTTTTCAAATTTTTAATTTTTTCCTTAAAAAGAATTTTTATTTTCAAGATTTTTTCTGTTTCAATATTTTACAAAAATATTAATTTTTCATTTTTTTTTTGTAGTTTTCTTTTAAATAATTTGAAATTAATGCTGGAAAATTTGTAAATTGAATTCTTTTCGTCGTAAGTAATCAGTAAATGGTTAGAGGAAGGGAAGGAAAGAATGGGAAAAATTTTTTCCAATCAATGGTTGTGACTCAATATTTCAAATTTTCTAAAATTTTCAAGTTTTTAAAAATTTTATTATTTTTTCTACTTTTTTGTTGTTTAATGCTTATGCCCACTTTTTTCAATTTTTCACGTTGAGTTTTTTTTTAAATTCATTTTTCTCATTTTAGTTTTAATGTACAATTATGAGCAAAAATGAAGGAAAAAACAATCCTTCACGTAACCTTTAAAATTGTCTATAAATTTTCGCAAATTGCATTAAAATGTACTTATTCAAATCACAGCAGTTGAAACGTCTACTTGACAAAAAATTTATTGCACAAGGTCGCCTAAGTATACGAATGAAGAACATTGTAACCACTCCTGTTTAAATTACGACCAGTCGACCAAATATACCAGGAATGACAACAGTGCTACTGAGGAGGAGTTACAGGTAGCCCGCCGAAACACTTGGAATTTGTAAAATTCCCACCGCATACTCGTATTATTTTATGTGTTATTAATTGTATAGCCATTTCCCAATGAATGACTTTTTTACGGTGATTTTAATTTGATCACTGGGTTAATTGGCTTGGTTTATCATTGGGTTTCCTATTTTCGTTAAGTTTCTTTAACCTTTCGCGCAAAATATTTATCAAACACGATTTATGTATTTACTTATACGACGCGTCTGAATTGGGTGAAATGTGTTACAGAGTACTTTACCTTGGATCGGACGTTTGTTTTTATACGGAAAGTATTTACGTACGAAAAAACCCAAGTACTTCCGATTTGAATTTTCAGTCTTATAAATAAAATCGGAATCGGAATCGGTGTTTATGGATTTTTTAATTTTTTTTATCAAGCGTAATCGATACATTTTAATAGGTAATTAATGTGTTTTTTTTTTTTAAATTGCGTTACCAAATAAGGCCGTCGCATCTTGCGGTTTTTGCTGCGATATACTTATTACCACGATCATTTTAAAGCTTCTGGGAACCTATTTGAACAAAATCGTACTCGCCTTGAATTTAAAATGCTACACAAATCAAAGTTTCACGTGCCCTTGTACGAATAAGTGCGCATGCGTTTGAGAATTGAGATAGGATGAGGAGGGGGAGGGGTGATACTGACATGTGAGCTGTATCATATGGAAATGTGACGTACGTAGTAGTAATGTTGATTGTTGAAATTTTTAAATTATGCATGAGAAAAATCTGATCATTTTGTCAAAATAGAAGTGAAATTGGAATGATTGAAATAATAAATTTTAAATCATTTTGGGAATCATTTTGATTAAACTGTGAAAAAGTAAATGTACTTTATGGGTATTTTAAATTCAGTACTCGATATTTCAAAAAAAAATTGTCATTTAGTGCGAAAATGTCATTTTTTGTCATTTTCTTCGGCCTTTTCAGTCTTGGAATAAAGTTTTCCTTAATAAAAATAAATAAATAAATAAATAAAACAGAAAAATAACTTTACAAAAATTTAAAAAATTCAGTTTTCGATTCAAAATTTAAATTATTTTGTGCACTTATTAAAAATGTTTTTGAAATAGATTAAAAGCTCAATTTCCACCACATTTTTCAAGCAAAAAACAATATTCAAGTAGGATTTTTTTTTCAATTTTAAATTTTTTTCAGAAGTTAAATTAATTAATTTTTTTGACCAAATTAATGAGAAAAATTACCTACTGAGAAAAAGGGAAAAATTGGTGAAATAAGAATCATCTTATTGAAAATTCCCTAAATAAGATGAAATATTTTTCAATGCTCAAAAAAATTGTCAGTAAACTCGAAAAAAAAATTAAAAGCTGTTTTTTCTTAATTTTTTAAGAATTAAAATTGAACTTTTCACGACAGATTTTTGAAAAATAAATTTGAAAAAAAATAAAAAATTTATATACGTTAGTAAAAAAAAATTGTTCCAATTTTTTTTTTAGAAATAAAAATTCTGGAATGAAATGAAAAAGTTTGGGCATCCTTCAAAAAATTTGTCAAAAAAAAGAATTGAATAAACTCTTGGAAAAATTAAAGAAAAATACATCTTAATGTACTTTGTTTAAAAAAGTAGATTTTTGACAAAAATCTCCCTAAATGTATTTTAAAAACAGTGTTGTCCAAGAAGTAGAGTAAAATTTGGATTTATAAAATTAAATATTACAAAACGCTTTGGGCTTTATTTACATTTTTTGTTGTTGTTGTTGTTTTTATTGCTATTTTGCGCAAAAAAAAATCCAAAGAGGATTAATAAGAAAAAATTCTCTTTTTTAGATCAAATTTATCGTAATTTTTCATTTTTTGAAACTAATTGAATCTTTATTGTAATTAAAATCAAAATAGACTTATTTCCGAACACGGAGGATACCATTTTTCAAAGTTTTTGTATTTTTATTTAACGCCCCCGCCGGATGCAAGTTTATTTATTGCAAGCAGGATGGGTCACAACTCCAAACAAAGTGATGTGCAAAATAATTCTCATATAACACCATAGTCGCAAGTGCGAAATATTTGTTATGAGAAAAATCACTCATTTCAAAGGAAAAATCATACTAAATTTCTATATTTTTTTGAACTTTTAAAAGATCTCATTTTTTGATTTTTAGATAAAAATATTCCCCAATTCCTTCATTTTTGGAGAATCTTCCAATTTTTTATAGGAAAACATTTTATTTTTTTGGAGTGATTTTTTTTTCATTCTTTTTAAAGCAAAAAAATCTCTAAATTGTTTTGGTGAAAAAAAATCTGAAGTTGATTTTTTCTAGCAATGTTACCAATTTTTTTTGGAGAAAAAAATTTCTCAAGTTTTTTGAAATGAAATGTTAAAAATTTTTTTGGATATTAGAAATCTCCCAATTTTTAAGATCTCGGATAACTTTAATTATTCGACTAATGAATTTTAAAAAAATGATCATATTGAACTCGAGTGTAATTTAATTTTCATCTGATTCGGCAAAAAAAAAGAAAAATACAAGTCAATAATTTGATTTCGAATGAAGCATCCTACGTGCAATAAAAAACAAGCTGTATAAAGCGACTCAAAGTAACATAATGAAGAGTGACCTTACTACGTACACTGCACTATTCACACATTATACCGATTACCGAATCAAAAACTCGGTATCGAAATTTATTCAATTTCACGAAAACCTCAATGCAAGGCTCAAAATTTCAACCGAAGCCTGGCATAAACAATTTGAAGCACATTTTCAAAAAAAAAGGGGAAAAAAAGAGGTATTCGAATAGTGTTGATGTAAAAAACACGAATCATTTTTAAAAGTCACAAATCACAAATCGCAATTCACTTTTCACACATTTCATTCGAATCACAAACACTCACGAATCACATGATCGAATAAGTAAATTCAAAGGTCTTACTTACCATCTTAAAAATAATATCGTAAGGGCTGAATACCATCAATAACGTGCCTAGCGAGATGGACAATAATCCAATGAACATTGTCAGCAAAACACCTGTAACACCAAAAACACAACACGCGATTAACCAGATGATTTTTGTTCGCAAAGGAAAAAAAAAGATAAAATATAAAAGATCTAAATTCATGGCATTTAAAAAAAAAAAAACACATAAACGTAGCAATAAAGGCATCACTGAAAAGAATCACCAACGACGCAAATTTACGTACCACTTGTGCTTTGATTTTTTTTAGACGAATCATCAAAAGGCAAAATCATCGTGATAACTTTTTATTCACAAGTTTAAATGAAATTTTAAATTCACCAAAAACGTTGACTAGGTTATGAAGTCGCAAGTCGAAGACTGAATCTGGTTTTCGTAGGTAATTCCACTATATACTAATAGGTTTCGCTTTGTTGATACCATTATGTTTTTTTTTTTTTTTTTTTTTTGGGGGTTTTTTTTTTTTTTTTTTTTTTTTAAAAAAAAACTTGGCGAAGATTTTAAAAAAATTTTTTTTTTTTTT
>FIZV01041983.1:0-26614 GCA_900050545.1 Trionymus perrisii | reverse complement strand
AATGTCCATTTCTAAAAATTATTATAAATTTTATACAGATCAGAAGAATAAAATAATATGCCTATTGATAAGACATTTTTAAATAATGTAAGACAAGCAGGTACCTACTACCTAAACCGTTTAAAATTCCATTTTAAAAGTCATTTCGTATTATTGATTATTTACTGTAATCTTCAGGCTGACTGATACATTATTCAGGGTATGAGTAATTTAGGGTATCCGAAAGGCGAAAATCTGCTAGAATAAATAAAATAATCGGTAGAAACTGAATGGCTTAACATCATTTAATTTCCGGATTTATAATAAAATAAGCAAAAAATGATTGAACATAAAGATCTTTATTTTAATGCGTATTCTTCTGCTCTAAGTAAAGGGAATAGGTTCTTATAAAAAAGGCTCTAGTACCTTTCATGCTTAGGTTTGTATCAACAAAATAATAGTTACTTAGATGATAAGGATTATGGGAAATTTTAGCAAATGCCTACCTATTCAAACTTACACGACTTGCACTAAAAATATGCTATAATTGTTGTTCATTAAAGTCTAATTTTTGTTCTGCAGTTTGGCGTTCTGCGTTACTTTATATTGCACCGAAGCAGCCGTGGCCATATCAATACTGTTAATCAGACGATCGAAGTTTACCGGTGGTGAGTTGGGTGGACCAAAACTTACAAAATATCTAACCAGCTTCTTACTATTCTGTCTATGGATAATTTACATTACATTTACGACTTTGGAAGCTTACGATGTCATCGAAGGATTTTAAATCTCAACGAATGTATAATACATATGTACATTAAAACGCTCATTTTTTCACCGTGGTCGACCAGGGAAACTTTCAGAAGACCGGAAATGATGAATACATTTAAGTTATTAGAGGTGTATTTTTATTTAATTTAAGGTTTTCGCGTTTATATGGTTCAATATACGAGAAAACGGTTATAAATTTTCAAGTCAGGGCTGTAGTGTTCTTTAATAGGGAGAATTTGGTTATAAAGGACCATGTAATTGGTACAAAAAACTATCTCGAGTTGAAACATTTTGAGAATAACTAAGGTTTATATACCTATTTCAAGAATGATTTTCCTTAAAAAAGTTTGTTTTCTTTTTTGTTATTTTTGTTTATGTGATCGATGTTCATATTTTAAATATATAACTAAGTATTATTTACCTCGTCGATATAAAAATTACTATAAAATTTTTGGTTGTAATAATTTTATATTTATCAACATATCAGTAATAATGAAAATTCTTTTTAAAAAACGCCTTTCAAGTACGCTCGTTGGTTGACGAGTTATAATCGTACGAATAATTTCTTCAAAAGCGCGTTAAATATCGATACGGTGATTACTTGGATAACGATATTACACGACTGTATAGATCGGTGTGTTAAATAAAGTTGAAAATTATAGCAAAGGAGTTACCGTTAAAAACTTACTCGAGTATAAGATGGTAGTATTAATTAGAACTAACTTTTAACTAATTTAAGCCATATTTCTTCCAATCTGTTACGTAATTATTAAGCCTGATTAGTGTTTACAAGATGCGTTTTACCTAATTCTAGAAAGACGA
Source organism: Trionymus perrisii (assembly GCA_900050545.1). Lineage (NCBI taxonomy): Eukaryota > Metazoa > Arthropoda > Insecta > Hemiptera > Pseudococcidae > Trionymus > Trionymus perrisii. Next base: position 25,042 of record FIZV01041983.1, on the reverse strand, counting down.
GTACCTACGTTAAAAAAATTGTGTTCCATTTTAGCGGCGTTAAAATTTCATTGCATCAAGGTGCGAATGAGCTGTAGTACCTTATGTTGTAGAATATTTGAGAGAGTTTTTCATTCATTTGAAGTACGAAATGTACCTATATAATAATCAGGTTTTATTGTTTTTCTCGTTTCTTTTTCTTATTTTGTATTTTTAAATTGTACGTAATATATCTAATTATATTACTGAATAATGTATCTCATTTTTATCTTGTTAAACATATATACCGAGTGTTTTAATTATTTGAATTACTGTTATGTTTTCGTGTTGTTTATTGTATATTGTTATTCTGTTGATTTGCCTGTAATAAATGTTTCACTGTTTCGGCAAAGTGCCCTTTTTTTTCTCTTCCTTACTTTTAAATTGCAGTCGATGTCGAAAATGTTATAAAAAAAAAAGAGCAAAAGACACCATTTTACTCGATTGTCTACTTTCTTTCTGAAAAAAAAAGAGAGAATTAGGTACTTTGTAAACATTGAAAAACTTTTGATCAAGGTGCATGTGTTGAAAAAAAAACTGTTATTGGAATTTTTTTTTCAGGTTTCTAAAATATCGACGAATGGAAAAATGAGCATGCGCGCGTAAATGTTTAAAGTTGAACAAAAATTACGAATATTTTAATCATTTATGACTCATTCCATGTCAATTTGGCTACTTTTGAATGTTAGATCTTTTTACGAGGTTCTATCATCCCGAAAATAAGAAACTCACGTTTGTTTTACCCCCAGTGGTTTTTTTCGAGGGGGAGGGGGAGGATTTATTCGTTAAGAAATCGGCAAACGGAGTTTTAAAGAGCACTGAAATAAAATTAAGCGGGGGTTTTCTTACTTTGAGAATTGAGATAGTAGAAGCTCTAAATTTTTTTTTGAAAAAAATCAAAAGACATGGAAGTCCAAACGAGACCGAATTGACATAGAATGGCCTTCATGGTTCAAAGATTTTTTGCTGATTTGATTTTACTTCATATTTTTTTTCAGTAGCTCCTTCAAAATAATGTCCAATTAATCAACTCATTCGTATCGAGGAACATGTCATAATATCCTTTTACGAATTAATTACCTGAGAAAAAAGTTTTGCAAAGATAACAGAAAATAGTAGTTAAAATAACAAAAAATGTCTTGATAAAAAAATGCAACTTTAATAAAAAAATATATATAATAACAAAATACCACAATCAGCTTTTTTTGTTTAAATTATGTATAACGGAAGACGCTGGTCCTTGGAGTACTTTTCGAGATAATCTCATCACGCCAGAAACTGGATCACGACCGAAAAACTTGATTTGAATTTCATCGCCCACCTTCAGCCCCAGCACACTAGGATGACTGATCTGAAAAACAAAATTAGTTGAATTTATACTCGAAGCCAACAGTTCGGTTTTATGTGCCAATGCAATACCCTTCTTTGATCTAGCTGGGAATTATGAAGTAATGTTGGAACCATGGAATCGTACAGAGTAACCATTACGCCAATGTCTCTCATTTCTACGATTTTGGCTTTATAAATTCCACCGAATTCTAGAGTGGGTTCGTTCGACTCGGTAAGAATTTTCTCGATTTGTTCTTTAGCTTCATCCATAGCGTCTTGGTTGGGAGCGAATATGCTAAACACGCCATCTTCGTTGGATGTAACTTCTACCCCGGTGTCAACCATCAGCTTTTTCAAATTGATACCTCCAGGACCCATAAATTTGGCTCGTTTATGCGCAGGCACGTTTAGTTTCTCACTAACAGGCCAATTTGATTTCCTCTGAACTCTAAAAAATATTTTAAGTTAGGTTTTTACGAAACGTGGTGCTCGAATGGAATTATTTCAGGTTGATACCTATGCGAAGATAATACACCATCCATGATACTGATAATTTTCGATTTAGCTTCCCAACCTGCTGATATAGCTTCCATGACGATTTTTAGAGGTAACCCTGGTATTTTGATATCGGCTTGTATAGCCGTGATACCTTTCTTCGTGCCAGCCAATTTGAAATCCATATCTCCTAGGTAATCTTCGATACCCTACGAAATAATAACATGTTGAAAAAGCAGAATAAGAAAAAATTCAAATCGTTGGACATTCAAATTACCAAAATATCGGTTAATATTCTATAGTCTTTAATATGTTTACTATCGTTGTTTTCGAAGTTGGTAACCAGACCGATAGCTACACCGGCAGCGGCCGCTGATAGAGGAACACCAGCGTCCATTAAAGCTAAACTACCCCCACACACAGTGGCCATTGACGAAGATCCTGCAAGCTGAACAATTATTTCAAAGTTCAAATTTTAAGAATACGATTTATCTTTTATCTCAGAGATCATACCGTTCGATTCTAAAACTTCTGAAGTCAATCTAACGGTAAATGGAGGATTTGTTGGGACTAGAGGGCGTAAAGCACGCTCAGCCAATGCACCGTGTCCGATTTCTCTCCTCATGGCCGGTCCACTTCGACCGATTTCATTAGTAGCATAGGGTGGAAATTCGTAATGGAGGAAGAAATTTTTCTCTTTTAATCCACTGTGAAAAATTTTAAGTTTAATATGAGTAAATTACGAAGAAATTCACTAGTTGTTTATTAACCTAGTCAGAACTGTTACAGGATCGAGTTTAACCGCCGAATGAGGGGAATCTAAAGCGACAGTACAGAGTACTTGGGTTTGGCCACGTTGAAATAAAGCTGATCCATGAAGTGGCTGGTATAAGTCTACTTCGCATGAAATGGGTCTCAGATCCGTTAAACCCCTTCCATCACATCTGTAAATCATTTTATAAGTTAAAATATGATTTTTATAAAATGAGAAATTCATTTTTTTTTCGATTTACCTCAAATTACGTTTGAAAATTAATTCACGAAATATTTCTTTGAAAATTTGATCGAATATGTTAGAGCAATACGACTCTAAATCTGATGTAGTAGGCACTCCTTCTCTAACCTTTTCCATTACCTCAGTCTTGACAGCTCTGATGGCCTGATCTCTGGATAATTTATCGTGTAATGGGTCGGTTAAAATTTCCTTCAACTTAGGTTCAGCAATAAGCCTAATGAATTTCACAACGCTTTCTTCGGGTTCCGGACGAGTTATGAATTCTCTTTTCTGCTTGCCGAAGTTTTTCAGTTTCAGAAGACCTTGCACTACTGCCTGGCATTCTTTAACACCGAATTTAATCGCTTTACTAAAATCTGGTTGTAATATATCATTAGCTCCTCCTTCCAACATAACAACTAGATTATGTTTCGCAGCCACGACAATTAAATTCAAAGAACTGCGAAAAAGTTGTCTACGAGTAGGATTTACAATCAACTCATCGCCGATCATGCCAACTCGAACAGCGCCAACAGGTCCATTCCAAGGAATATCTGATAACATAAGAGCAGCCGAAGCAGCATTGATGCTCAATACGTCAGGATCATGGACACCGTCTACGGCTAATAAATTGCATATGATTTGCGTTTCGTTCGTGAATCCAGAGGGGAATAAAGGTCTTAGAGATCTATCGATTAATCGACTAGTAAGAATCTCGTGCTCGTTCGGGCCCATTTCCCGACGCAAAAAATTAGTAGGTATTCTACCGGCGGCTGCTGCTTTTTGCCGGTAATCCACGACTAGAGGAAGGAAATTCGGAGGTGATGATTTTTCTTTACTGACAGCCGTGACGAGAACTGACGTATCACCCGATGTTGCATGTGCAGCGCCATCTGAAAATCTGGCATATTTCCCGGCTGATAAAGTAATGTGGTTTCTGAAATAAATCGTTTACTGTTAGAAAAAAAAAAAAAAACGAGTCAATGAAATACGCTTAGAACTTACCCATTGGAAAACTGAACGGTGACTTCGGGTGTTCCAGGGTCCGTTGAATATTTTCGACAGCAGGGTACACTGATATATTTGCTTTTTTGAAAATAAAACTTCCTATGGGCTAAAATATACCTAAGATTTAAATTCATTGGAATGAATTTATTTATCATTGTTACATCAGATTAATTCTACAGTTCACAGAGGGTTAAACTCGAGAGGTAAGTTAACCACGTAATTTTTTTCAAATTTTTCCAAGGCAACGAAAACGCAAAGCAAATCGAAACACATACATTATTTTAAAACAGAAATATTTTTTGAAAATTTGAAAAGTTAAAAACACATTTTTTCCCATTCATTCTTTCATTTCATTGTTTTTAATGCAAACGAAATGAAACAATCGATTAAATAGAAACAGACTCTTTTGGGTTACGAAAAAAAAAATCAATAAACAATGTTTTCGAGTTATATACAATCAAATTACCACTCCCTTGTTTTCAAATTTTTTTATAATTATTTTTTTATAAAATAATAAAATAATAATAATACCGAATTGGAGTATTTCTGAAATTATTTATTTTTGCAATAAGAAAACTCACCAAACCTATTTTTATAAAGTTTCTTTTTATTGAAAGGTAATTTTTCATTTTTTTTTCACTCAACTTTTTACTTCATAACTATTAACAACATTTCGTTCAAAAATATTGATAATTTTTATTCAAAAATTATAGATAGTTCAAAAACAACACTAATGAATAATGAATGATTATTTTTAAAATTAAGTTGCCCTTTGATTAAATAATTAATTAATCATAAATAGAATCGTCATAGTCCAAGATAATGAATCAGGTAAGTCAATCATTTTCTAATTTCCACATTCTACGATGATTCTACTAAGGCATTGTACCACCGTACCATTTTACTAAATTTTAATAAAATTATCAATAATTTTTATCCTATTTTCATCTATCCAGGGCGAAGACGAATGGCAAGAAGTACAGCAACGCTTCAAAAAAGAAGGTCTAGATTTCAACGTCATGAAGTCTGACGATCGATTGATTCATATATGGCGATGGTTAGTCGACGCTGAGATAAATTTAAAGAACTCTCGACGAATTTGCGAAAAGTTGCGTGAACAACAAAACGAAGAACTTGAAGTAATGTCATTGCTTCCATCCATAAATGTTATTGTAGTTTTAAACAACGTCTATAATTAACGAATGAATTAGGAGATGGAAAATTATATGGGTAAAGTTCGAGAATTATCCGAAAAACGTACTATCAATATGGAAAACGAAAGCACTCGACTGCATGAACAATTAGAGGCTATAACCACTATAATATCAGGAGTAATTCTGCAAGGTGAAACAGTAGTCGAAAAGGTATGCATTTTCAATGAAAATTTTGCATAAACATGGTATTTTTCAAACTACCAATCATTTCATTTGTTGTGCTCAGATCACCAATTTAGTATCAGATTATGCCAGACTAAATGAAGAAGTCCAAGTATTGAATAAATTGAAATTGAATAATCCACAAAACGAAGATCTTATTTCGGAAATGATATCGGTAATTATTATAAATACAATATACAATTGACAATCTGCTCTGTATCATCGAGTAGGTAATTCGTTACCTGTTTATTTTATAGATTTCCACCGAAAGAGAAATGTTGAAGAGGGAAGTAATCGAGTTATCTGAACGATTGCAGCTCCTTCAAAAAAGTTCTAGAGAGCTTGCGTTGGATAACGAAAAGTTAGCTTTCAAGGTTAGCTGATATTTCTTAAAAATTTCTTAAAACCAATTTCTCGCATTCATTCTTATAACATGGGGTTTAAATTGGTATTAAAATTTTAATTGATAAATTCACGATACAGTTATCGGAAGCTTTTGCTGAATTAGAAGAAAAAGAAGTACGGTTAGGTCTGTACAATAACTTTGTTTCGTTTGTTAGAATGCTTTTGTAGCAGCTGTTTATCGCTTGCAGCTAACCGAAAAAATGCTATTTTTTATTTATCAAGATATCGAAGAATGGCTATAATTTGAATGATTTCTATCAGCGTAAGATTTAGTGTGATTTTTATCATTTCGTTTATACATAAGTGGCTCGTTGAACTATCGCTAATTTGCTCGTTTGTAAATTTTCCCATTAAAGCTACGTGATAAGCATGTGTAACTACGAATGCTTCAGCATGAAAGTTTCCAGTCGGATTACATTGAGTTCAATTTTCCAGTTCAAATGACCTAAGCTTGTATGTGTGAATATGTTTTTATTTTGACGAGGTATCAATTTCAGTAAATATTTTTCTCTTTTAGGCGAGCTTACCACTATTTATTCGGGCGAACATAGTGTTTTCAATTCAATGAGCTGTTCAAAACATTGGTAAGGGAATGGCCCCTCCCCTTCTTTTAATTATCGACCATTTCGTAAATTTTCCTATTTACAGCGACTCGAACAAATCCACCTTATCGCGTTTAGAAATTGACGGTACGAATAAAGTTGACAAAAACAATTCCGAAAAAAAAGACTATCGTGATTCAGATTCTCCCAGTTTAATCCTGAATGACATGACTGATTACAAGGCGACTTCTAAATTGAGCAGTTTAATGAGTTCATGTCACGAAATCGCCAGACTGGAAGAAAATAAAAAATTACAAGTAAGCTTTCATGTTGCCAACCAACTTGTAATGACACATTTTAATATTCGATTTGATTTCTAGTCTGAATGCGAATCAATGAAAACACGAATCGAATTGTTGGGAGAAAAGTATAACAACTTAGCCTTGAAATATATTCAACTTAAATCAAAACGAAAATTTCAAATCGAAGAATTACGGTATTATTATTTTCTAAATTTCTATAGATATTTTTTTAAATTGCATTAAAAATAAAAGTTTTGATTTGCAGAGGTCGTCTGGACGCTAGCCAATGTCAAATTCAAACTTTACAGGTTCAACTTAGTGTTCAAAGACAACGCCTCAGAGCCGAAGAAATTTTTCGCAAACAAATTGAAGCTGATCTGAGGAAAATCCAAGACGAGAAACGTAACATCATTGTTAGGTACGGTTTTCCATACATTTGTTTTTTAGGTACATGTTGTAATTCATAATAACGAGTTAATTTCGCTCTTGTTTTTCAACAGATTAATGAATTCAGAAATGGAACAAAAGGAAACTAATCGAGAGATCGTTATTTTGCAGAAAAAAATTTCCATGTTGGATTCGGCTAATTCTGACTTACTCGCTAAATTACTTCACCTCAAATATAAAGAGCCGTCCCTGCCAAAAATCTCTTGCGATAATATCCTCTCAATAGGATCTGTTTAATTTTTTTTTCTTGTGTACATTTTCTATACCTACCTTTGTCAAACATCTGAAAAATTAATACTTTTGAACATGAAAATTTACTAAATTATATTTCATAAGATATACTAAGTATGTACTTCCATTTTAATTACATATTCATTCCAAAAAATGATTAATTTATTGAAGCTTTAATAGTGCAATGAAACTGAGGAAAGGGTATGACTTTTAAAGGGCATAAATCTTGCAAAAATGAATTGTGGCATTCAGGTTTCGGGGTGATTCATTTCAAGGTAAAAAATAAAAATTCAGAAGTTGTCTCTCCAAAAATTTGAAAATATTTTTCTTCTCTAGGTAAAACACTGAAAAATAGGGAAAAAATTGAAAATTTAGATTTTTTCCTCAAACAAAAAAAAAATGGTTAAATGGTAAAATTTAAATCTCTTTTTCTCCAAAATATCGAAAGTGTTTTTTTTTTTTTTTTTTATGTATTCAAAAGTTCATTTTTTTTTTCAAGAAGATGAAAATTATCTTTCTAAAAAAACAAGTTTTTTTTTCAAAAAAGTTGAAAGCTTTTTTTTCTTTAAAAATTTAGGAGGTACTTTTTCCTCTGAGAAATTAGGCGATTCACCTGAAAAAAGTTACCTAAAATGATTTTTTTTCTACAAAAAATTGAAAAATTATTTTTTCTATGGAACAAAAAATTACGACTGTTTTCTCTCTAAAAAATCTACAAAAATTTGAGAAATATTTTTACTCCAAAAAAATGAAATGTTTTCTCAAAAAAAAAAAAAAAAAAAATTAGAGATTTTCTCCTCCAAAATCCTGAGATTCGGACGTTTTTTTTCTTCAACTCTCAAAAATTTGCCAGATTTTTTTTTAAATTGGCCAAAAAAACATGGATTTTTTTCTTCCAAAAATTGAGAAATTTTTGTCTACAAAAAATTCATTGAACTTTGGACTGGACACAAATACAAATTCTCACACAAATAAACAGGGGAACAAGAACAATGTACAAGTTAACATCGAAGCGAGAGATTTCAAGAAAAAATTCTATTGTAAAACCAGCAGAAGTTTCCATTGAATGTACAGGTTTGGAAAATAATATTCGACAGCACGTTGATGTCACATCACTCATCAGGCATGTCCGCAGGTGTTCGCCACATTTCTCATTGTATCTTCCTTTTTTTTTTTTTTTTTGGAAAAAAAAATCGATGTTTTGCCTCAATTTTTTCGTATGAAAGAAATCTCAATTTTTTATTCAGAAATGATTCACTCAATTTTTAAAGGAAAAATTCCCGAAATTTTTCTGCGGTAAAAAGATTCCTGAATTTTCTTGGAATAAAAAAATTTTTTCAATTTTTTTTTGAGCCAGTGTAAAACATTTTCTCAATTTTTGAAAAGTGCCTAAGCACAATAAGAGTAAATTTCTTATTTGTTTGAAGAAAATAGTCGATTTTTCTTCGTTTTTATTCTTTTGGAGAAAAAAACCTACGTTTTTCTGGAGACGAGCAAAAAGTTTTTTTACTTTTTATTTCGAATAAAAAGAATCCTTCAATTAAAAAACATTTTTTCAAAGCAAAAATATTTCTCAATTTTTTGGTTAAAAAATTCTTTAATTTTTTTTTAATTTTTGAAGAAAAATTTTCTGAATTTTCTCGGATTAAATAACATTTTTATTTTTTGCAGCAGGCGCAAAAAAAACTCTCAGTTCTTCTTATTTGGTAAAAAAATTGTTCCAATTTTTTTTGAAGAAAATCTGTCGTTTTGCTTCAAATTTTTTGGGAAAAAGGCTATGTTTCTTAGCTTAAAAGTAAGAAGTGTGTTAATAGGGAAAATTTTTTGGGGAAGGGGAATCTCTGAATTTCGTTTTTTTTTTAATTAAAAATTTTTTTAATTTCTTAGTAGGTAGTTAATTTTTTAGGAGTAAAAATTTCTCAATTTTTTTTTGCCAAAAGATAACGCCATTGAGATCTACAGGAAACGGAAAAATACAAGATACTTAGTTCTTCTGTTCATGAAAAGTTTACCTCTACTTCTGATCTTCCAAATCCAACCAACACGTGTTTTCGTGTGCTAAACGCTATACTTACTTGGCGAAGGCCTCATTCATCACAGAAATTCAGTTCATCCCATCACTTGACAAGAAACTTCAATAAAATCAAAAACAAGATTCTGTACACCAATAACGTTACTTATAACGTTCATACTCTAAATCAGTTCACGGTGAAAAAAAAATCAGTCATCGACGCTACGTACGAAAAAAATAATACAACACAAACTTCAAGTAACTTTTAATTATATTTTTTTTATATACAGCGTTAATACGAAGGTATATAAGATATAATATGTGTTAATAAGCTAATCGACCCAGTATATAAATCACAGAATATAATTATAGTACAAACAATTTATTTTCTTTTCGCTACGGAACCTGTTGAAAGCTCCGGACTCGTCTCACACGACTCGATACGCGATACATTTTCTACCGGAGGGAAGCCTAAATCATAAGACATCCGCGAAGAACCCATCAAAATCACAATCGCCTTCGAATGTAACGTATTAATTTAAAAGTAAAATTTTGTATTCCGTAATACCGTGCGTAATTCTTCGTTGCATATGTCCAGTAAGAAAAATGAAAAAAAAATACGCAAAGGTTAAGGTAATATTGAATTTCAAATTGCGAAAAATTTTCGTTCGAATATTATTCTTACATAGGTAGGTATAGCCGCAATAACACAACCTTTTTTCACACACCTCGTTAATTTCTTTTTCAAAGCGATATACGTTTTATATATGTATATACATAGAGTAATGGAACGTCGATGGAAAATGCAATTCCGTAGGCTGATATTCACGAAAAACGAAACACACGAATAAGGACAAAGAGCGGGGGGATTTATACAAAATTCTATACAAACTTTACCAAGAGAAAACGAGAAACGATTTCTATACAAAACGTACGGGTACGCAATATCGTGTTAACCATATTCAATGACGAGATATGAAGAGAGAACGAATTCACAGACTCATTCAGCACAGCACGAAGCTATATATCTAATAACTCACTTGCTAAAATGAAAAAAAAAAGGAGGAGAAATGGAAAACGAAAAAAATTCTCAATATACCAAATAACTCGTACAAAAATCCTACAAAAACGAATAGTAAATTATTCCGCATATTCGAAGCGCGATATATCCGAACGAAGGGGCAGGGGAGGGTACGCGAATACGACCAAAGTAGAATTCAACCTCCGAAGGCACGTGTCGCAAAAACCGAAACATCTTCCAATCATTTAAGGTTAACAATCGGTTGCGCGTTTAGAGGCTAGTCCAAATACGTGTTCATGGTTGAAATGGGAAACAAGGATATAGAGAAAGAGAAATTACCCGAATGCGGTTTTCCTCAACGTAACCTAGAACATAAAGGAGAAAGTAGAGGGAAAGGAAAAAATGCGATGGCTAAAAAGAAAAAAAAATTAAGACTAGAAGGATGTACTTTTTTTTTAATGGGACGTAGGCGGTTCTGTCGTTTGGTTTATACTGTCTACGGTACAAATAGGTTTCCTACGAGCTGTATCGGTACTCGCATAATTATTATTACCTACTACAACTTCCCTAACGTTAATATTACCAGAAGGTTGATGAGGACGTGAAATAGTAAATTCGATACGAGACTGAGGAGCGATGCTCAACTGTTGGGTGGCGGTGCGTTGGGTAGTAGGCGACGTTCTTTGTTGCGTGGTGCGATGTTGCTTACCGGCGATTGGCTGTTGCTCGGTTTTTGCAGCTGTGACCGGCCGATCCGTTGACTGGTTAACTGCGTTTTGCGAAGACTGTTGTTGCTGCGTCTGCTGTTGTTGTTGTTGCTGCGACGAGGGTGGCAATTGTTGCATAGGCGAGGCGCGTTCTCGTACCGGTTTCGTGTTTTCGACTTTGTCGGCAGACGTTCCGGCCGTTTCTTTTGAGTCATCGTCGTCCGTGTTTATCATTAATGTATTTAAAAGCACGTCTTGCATGAAGTAGCTACGATCAGCTCGTTCGATTTCTAATACTTCTAATTCCGCTTCCGATAAACTTGTATCCATACACCTGATTAAGAAAATAAAACCCAAGATTAGTGAAGTATTACTTAAAAGAAGTTCGAGAAGGTGCACATTCATTTAGAAGATGCAGCATTTGAAAGAATTGGTTATAAAATACAAATAGTAACAATGATAATTTCATACAACAAGGAAAGTAAATTCCAATTTCTATTTTTTCGTTCAATTTTCACACATGTTTTTAATACAAAAAAAAAAAAAAAAAAAAAAAAAAAAAAATTTCTTTTTTCAAAAAAAAGAAAAATAAATTCCATTTTTTTTTTTTTCGTTTAATTTTCACCAATTTTTTTAAAAAAAAAAAAAAAAAAAAAAAAAAAAATTGCTGTGTTCAAAGTACTCACTTGGTAAGCATTAATTGCGAATGTGATTGCACATGAGCAGATGTGTTATTATTAGCTGCACTTTCGCTAGTTTTAGGCGTCGAAGTGCCGCCGCTGGCATTAGATACAGCTAAAACGTGGTTACTCAATGACGTAACGGTGGTACTAGTCGTACCGCTGGTTGCAGCCGTAGCAGATGTGGCGTGAACTTGTCTTCTGGGAATTCGCTCAAGCTGCTGACGAGCGGCCTACAATGTATAACATAATCGTCACGTATATGCGGTCATAGTTTAATTGTTCTTCGCAACGTACTTACCCTCACTTGTTGCCTTTCTAATTGTAATTGCATTTGTAATTGTTGCAACTGAGCAGAAGCTGAGCCTTGCGTCGGATTATTACGACGTACTCCACTCAACTGAGAAAGTAATTCCGCGATCGGATCAACGGCATCCCTACCGGATGGAGACAATGACGATATTCCACCAGATGAACTGAAATAATTTAAAAACATATCCAACTTAAACCTAATTTCACAATCGTCACTTCCAATTCCAGAAAGAGAGCTCACCTGAAGTGCATATTCGATCTTCTACCACGACCTCCAATTCCTCGAGTAGGATTTGGCAACCTACGAACGTTATGTCTTGATCCAGTAGGCTCATCTAAAAACGAGATAAGATCTCTCGGAGTAGGTCTATGTTCCAGAGCTAAATGTCCGGCAAAATCTTCAGTCACTAGGTTCGGATCACCACCGGGTTGAGCAGCGCAAATCGGGCACACCACTTCGACTGTAGAATCCTGATGATCGGCGTTCACATGTTCTTGTAACGCAGTCTCAGTGAAGCCCATTTTACCGCAAAACGGGCATGTGAAAGACTGGGATTGTTCACTTGTCAACGCTTCACCTCCATAGTACAATTCTAACGAAAAATTTAAAAAATGATTAGGCACACGCGTAACAATTCATTCACCGGAAGTCACATACTTACCGAAATCTGATCGCGTCAAGATACACTGCATAGGATGTTCAATTGTATGCCGTGTAGTTGTAGCACCAGCTTCGTAACAAGAAGCGCACAAATCATAATCGTAACATGTTAAGCACTTGTATCTCCTTCCACGGAAATTGCCTTTTAAACATGAATCACAACTTACACCTGGATCAACAGAAATAAAAACAATTATTCAAGGGCAATCAAATGAATATTAATCCGAAAGTTTTCTATAGCTTAAGAAAATCCAACATATAACAAATTCCCTGTAATGAAATAGCATAAGTGAATGATCGTGTCTAAACGCATGCCATGTTACAATATAACAATAATAATCTATAGAATCAAACAACCCACCATTTTTTTTTACATAAACAATGAAACTAACCTTGCATGAGAAATGTTAAATTACTTTGATTTCAATTAAGCACCTTATCTACTATTGAACAATAAACCTGATGATTTCCAATAACAATAATTTTCATAAATTTATGACAAAAATATACAGAAAACTGGACTAAATTGGGTACACATTGAACAATATATTATGTAATGATTTCACTATCAAAGGGTGGATCCACATTAGCAAAAACAATAACAACAATCGGAAAAAGGTACCTAAATCTTAAGATTATTGCAATGCGAAGTTGAACGCATTAAGTGCACTTATGATGACTTTTACAATATAAATAAAAGAGAGAATGCTGTGTACTAATTTTGGGTATGAAATTATGCAGTTGAGAATGAGGTTATCTTACCATCATGACGAGACATTTCAGGTACTCGAACAAGTCATCAAGTAATAACTGAATTTAAAATTAATTTAATATGACTAAAAATTCTTAATTCTAAACAAAAAGTAATTTACAAAACGCAAAAGAACTAAGAAATAAGAAGGGCCAAAACTGATATCGCTACATCACAGACAAAACTTTTCGTAACCAGAATATAACAAGCATTGCCACTTTCAAAAAATCGAAATTTCAAGATTCGAAAGAGAAAATTTTTGATTGTTTTTTAGCTTTTGTCTACATGGATTATTGTGAATAAATTTTAAATTTTATTTTTTGTAAATAAAACTAACAATTCAAGGTTATCAAATAATTTTATGTATAAAATTTGACATTCAATGGGCAAATCCATAAAATTAAATTCAAAATTGAGGTGATTTTTTTATAAAAATCAATTTTTGATTCCATGTCCATAGCACCCTTCTTAAACGAAACGATAAAATTTCCAACAAGGCGTGAATCAAAAAATTCAAAATTTTCAATTGGTAACACTGAAAATTTTTTATTTCTCATCTCCGTTCGCAAAATCGTGACTTTTTGAATTTTATGGATTATTGAAATTTTGACAAGAAAGCACCGAAAATTTTCCATAAGCTGAGTCAGCGTCTTCCTCGCCGTTTCTTTACCTACTTTCCGATGATAAGATTTTATTATGAAGAAAATATATATCGGTGCCGGTTAACATAAACAAGTGTTTCATTCTTGAAAATTTCGAAAATGTTATTGAATAAATTTGTGTTTCCATATGATTTTTACAAAGAGTAAGTTTTCAGTACGGTCTATATTTCATCTAAAATGTATCTAATGATGTGTTTGCTTCAGAGAGAAAATCCTCAACAATCAAGTCGTTGTAGTATCAATTTTTGGTAAATCATCTTACTTGTCCGGTAGCTGTAAGGCTGATATTATTGATAAGTTACTCGATTTTAATATCTTCAAAAAATGTATGCTCGAAGATTCGGAGATCAACGACGATTTTCTAGTGAGTATAGAATTCGAAGTTTTCTCAGAAAACTTGTACTAAGGTTTTTTAATTTATAGTGCAATATCGAAGGATTTTACGACAAGAAGGAAAACGTTATTTATTTACACCTAGTTGGAAGCTTCGATGCTCATTCCTTATTGAAAATATATGAACTGTATTCCGTCGAATTGGAGGAAAGGGTATGTTATTTTAGTTTTTACATTGAAAAATCAATTTAATTGGAATTAACGGTGTATTTCTGATTTCCAGGGATTTTTGACGGTATGGACTGATTTAAAATATCGATATTCTCGGGCTCTGTTATTTCTATTTTTTGTATCTCATGTGTTAGTCGTAACTCATCCCACGCATGTGTTTGATTTGAGTTATGTCCAATTATTCAAAGCCTTTGACACTATCAGGTAGCACTTATACGGTTCTATTTTACCGGTATTTCGAATTGATTGAGAATCTGAAATATTTCCAGGCAAAAACTATCGGAAAAAGTCAGTGGTGTGCTTAAAGGAGTGAAAAATATTTCATCAGAATGGCAAACAAATGGAAGATTTTGTTCGCCGAGAGTCTTATTTTATTTTGAGAATTGCCCCCCTTCGCTGAAAAATATTGAAAAGTAAGTATTGTTATGCAATAAAAAATATCAAGTATAAATTGAATTCAAGTCGAGACGTTTTTCAGTCCAGAAATATTGGCAAGTTTGAAAAAACTAGAGCATTCTGTAGAAGATCAAATTTACAGAATTTTGAAAAAATGTCGCGTTATTTCAAGTAACACGTAAGTTCAAACTTGACAAATTTATTCATCATGAATTTTAGTTTGTTTTAAAATGATTTATTTTAGTCGAAATTCATTATTCGCTATTCCTTTGAATCAAGAATTCGTTTTTATTGAAACTGAAACAAACGTAATGAAAGATTGGACCAGTTTTTATTTGAATAGTTTGATTAGTTTTTGTACAAATCCTAATCCAGGTAAAGATGTTTGACGTGGGGTACATTGCACGAAATTTCAATTTTGAATCATGTCATTAATACATAGGTATGTGTGTGTCTTTATTTTTTTTTTCAGAACAAAACCACTGTAATTACGGATTTGAAAGTCTTCCTGAAGCTGTCGTTAATCCAACATCCTCTAATGGTAAGAAAAGGACTTCTTCAAAAAAAAAAACAAATATTAATCTTATGTGTACCTCGAATTACAGACCACACTTTCAGTGTTTTTCTCCATGATCACATTGAAACTGCTTTCACCGGGGGATTCGATGATAGCGCAGGAAGACATTCAAACACTAATTTATTCGAAGTAATTTTAATAATAGAACATCGATAATGGAAATATGTCAATTTTATTTTAACTGTTTTTCATGTTAGTTACCAGTTGCTGAAGTTTGGTTTGAAGCCGCCAACAAATTATTCGATTTTTTTATTCTCCAATCCAAGAAAGTCGATACAGCAGATTTCTCTAATTTAAAAAATTGTTTGGATGTTGATCAAAGATTTAGCGAAGCAAGATGTAACAAAGTCTTTCCATTAGCTGTTGCCACTTATCAAGAAAATTTACCTTCTCATTATACCAAGAAATATCACGAAACTAAGGTAGCCGAAAAAATTTTAAAATGTTGAAGTGCGTTTAACTTGGAAAATCTGTACCAAAAATGTAATTTTTCAGGTCACTCATTCCCTATCAGTATTTGGTATTCACGCTAGAGGTCCTCAAGTAGATAACTACATTCAAAAATTGGTCAAAGAATGTGATAAGTACTGGAAAAACGGGCGACAAATGTGCGAAATTTTGAGCCTTACTGGCAATCCTTGCAATTTACCTTTGCATAAAAGTAGCACGGGCGAATCAGCCAATAGCGAATCTAACGAAAAGTAAATACCTATATATTATTTTATTTTAGATAAAATTATAACATTCTTTCTTTCATTTAATTATTTTTATTTTTGTTTGCAGCATCAATCTAGCGGATTTACCAGTTACAGAACATTCCAGCGGTGTGCGATACATATCATCTTGTAACTGTGGTCATAAACAAGGACCTAGAGACGATCCGTTTACTGTTCGAGCTGCTAATTACGAATTTTATCAGATTTTAGGAGAAGATTGTGGTTGTTCACATTACGATAAAATTCAATTTCCTGTCTTTCAACCCAGCACAAAAGATTACAGGTAAAATCTTTACCTACTTATTAAGCAACTCGTACTCTTGTTGATGAGAAATTAAGTGATTTATAACTTTCATCATTTTAGAGCGGCTCAGTTGTTCTCAAAACCTACTAAAATTGTTGGTCGAAAAGATAATGTTAATTCGTTAATACCGAATAAAGAATTAGGCCAAGAAACACAGCATGGTCCTACCGAAGGACTAAGTCTAGGTAATATTTGATTTTTTTGCATTATTTTCATAGTTAATTGGAACAATTTTAGGATTGATTTTTTTTTCTTTTAGCATTGATATCTTGTCACTCTATGAGTCTCGCTAGCGACATGTTAATGGTTGAAGAACAATGCGGTTTTCATCCAGCTGAACCTATCATTGATCACCACAACCAAATGAAACCTTCTCAAGCGTCATTAACTCAAACTACCGAGAAAATAGTCATTCAAGTTACTGACCATAGTGATCCGAGTAAAGGTGAGTATATTGGACGAAGAAAAAAAATAAGAAAACTAGGTGTTATTTAATTCAAAAAATAATTTCATTTAGATAAAGGGTTAGTGCGGCAACCCAGTACAACCGAATATTTGCCTGGTATGCTGCACAGTGAATCTCCACCTGGATTATTACCCCAGTTTCCTTCGTGGTCATTGGTATGCCTTGGACCGTCCAGTTTGTACTCTCACAATTTAGGACTACAAGAACAGCATCATCCTGGCTTTTTAGCCGGGTCTGCATATCTCTTGCCTTGGGATGTGACAGTGAGGTATTATCACGAATATCTATAAAGCAAGTTATCGGAATATGAAAAAAGAAATTAATTATTCTAGATTGGAGCACCACATGAAAGAACGGTTTTGGGCATCGAACGATCCTCGAAATAAAAATGCTCTTCAACGAAATCGTCGCAAAGGAACAAAAGGTTAGTTTTGATTTTCGACCCGAAATTTCTATTTCGCTTGATTACTTACGATTAATTAAATTTTTACGCAGAATTCAACGTGAAAATATTTGTTGGAGTGGAATACGAATGCCCATGTGGCCATCGTTTCATGTGTTCTAGTCCAGAAAAAGTCTTGAAAGCAACTGGTTCTGGTCTAGTTCGAGATAATGGAAGTAAAGTTACCAACTGTGATATGCCACTGTATTATCCATGTCCTTGCAGGTAAGTTTGAAGGGAAAAACTAGTTTATTTATTTCAATTGTGGATTACGTGTTTTTTTTTTTTTGTTCAGAAATTCCGAACAATTGATTGCTCAACTAATGCGGATTCATGTAGTCACACCTAAAGCACCGGTTAATGTTACGTTAAATCCGAAAGTACAACCAGCTCCTAGCCCCTGTCCGGTATTTGTAACTGGGGTCCAAGAACCTGTACGATTATCTCAAAGCTCATATTGGATATTACGATTACCGTATCCTTTTAACTCGCAAATATTCTCCGTATTGTGTTATTTTGTATTTGTAAAATTACGACGTTTTCAAAACGTTTTACATTTTCAAATTTTATATTTACCTCTAAAATTTCACTCAAATGTCAATAATTCATTTTTCTATTCCTTGTGGATACGTAATTATCCATTTTTCATCAGCAAAAAATAATTCGAACTACGAATTGACTGGAAAAACCTATTTATGTTGATGTATAATCCTTAACTTCTGATTCAGATATGTCTATTACGGTGACAGAGGGCCATATTTACCTCCTAAAGAACACGCATCCTCTAATTATGGACGTTTACTAGCTGGTCTCTATGGTATATCCGAAGTCCCGCCAGATTCAAAGTAAAACGAAGACTGTAATAATAATTATACCGTTTTGGCTTACTGTGTTGTTTAAAAAAAAAAATGAAATTTACATAACAACATTCCTATGTACCTTCTATGACGTGATACGCGGCACGCATACTAAATGAATACATGAAGCAATACAGAAATAACAGATTTATTATCGTTTTAACACAAAGATGATGTTGAATTTTGAAATGCAAATAGGTAAATAAAAAATAAAAAAAAACTAACATGCGAATACAGTGATTTTATCAAAGATATCTATGAATTTTGTCATCTCGTACAGCCTGCAAATCGTCAAGATTATCCCACCACTTGAACAGCCAATTTTTGATAATTAATTCGAACCAAGGCGTCAAAGGTAGTCCAGTTGATTTGATGAAACGATTAAAATCTTCTCTAGATACGCTGAATATTCTATTGATCTCCATAGAATTCGGTACCAATGTAAAATCTTTACGAATGATGTAAATGTAATCGATTTCGTGTTCACCCCAATTACCGTCTCCTTTCGAAAAATAGTGTATCTTGGTGATGAATTTAAACTCGGTTGGTTGCGCTTCCGGCAACGGTATACCAAGTTCAAAGTTCAATCTTCTCTGTACAGCTAATTTGGAATTCGCGTGATTATCCCGACCAACTAAGATATCGTGAAGAGGATGACTACAGCATGAATTGGTAAGATGGTTCGGGTATGTTACCTTCGAAGAAGCTCTCTCTTGCAGCAACAATTCATTTTTTGTATTGAAAATAAATACGCTGAATGCTCTATGTAATGGTATTTTTCCGTATTTAACTCTATGACAGTTACGTTTCGTATCAGTACCGATGATCTGGTCGTTCTCGTCTACCAAAATTAATTTCTCATTTAGGGCTTCTTCTTGATACGGATCCAGTGGCTGCGGCACGATAGTAGCGTAAAATCTTGGCAGAAAAAATGAGGGTTTCGCGAACCGAACGGAACTCAAGAGCGATTTCATTTTATGATAGTTAACGCACAGTGATAAAGGATTAAGGTGAAACCGCTAACACTATTCTATCATAGTAACGTAGCGTTGGTAATAGCGCAAACCAGTATAACTTTCTAATTGACTTACTCGTCGAAATTATAACCAAAGACTCGTCCCTACCGCTTATTTATCTTACAAGTTTTTTCTCAAACGTAACGAAAACGATCACTACTCCATGTGAAATTCACATCAATTTCGATTCCGATAATCATAATCATAACTCACAGTGATAAAAAAATCGCATGCTCACCAGCAGTGCTACCAGAATACAAACGACAGTTATCTCAAAATAACTCGCGCATTAATTTGAATTTTAAATTTTAATTAGAATATGAATAATGTTGGTTTGGAAGAAAATATAATATATATTTGCATGAATAATATTTTCCCAATACACGTAATACAACCTTCTGTAATCTTAGGGAAAAGTTTACGTTAATTCAAAATTTTAGAAAGAAGACTTACCTCGCAATTAGCATAGCTATAGCTGCGACCTAGTATAGCTAAATTAAATTCCTTTCATTTCAAATTCATTTAGTTCAGCATATTAATTACATTGAAATCAAATCCAAAACTCAACCGAAACTAATGAGCGAAATTTTTCCATAATTTTTCCTATCCTGTATCAATACAATCAATACTAGGCATCTATTAAAAGGTCAAAGTAGGTATCTATAAAAAGTTAATTATCCGAAGAACCCATTCAATTAGTTAGTTATTTATTTGAGTTTGAGAAAACGAAAACAATATTAATCATTATGCAACTTTTATTGGAAGTTGAAGCTTCAAAGTCACTTGACTACTTTTTCAAGAGGATGTCGATAAACTAAAATAACAAAAGGAAAATTACTGCGTTGAGGATTCATTCCTCTTTCTGCACCACCTTCATGATTGAGATATTACATCATCTGAAGATATCTTTCTCGAAATTTAAGATTCAATGCATCAATAATTTTACAACTTTTATAAAAGTAAAATTATATTTATTTATTCAGTAGGTATATGTTTGCAGACTTATCTGCAAAACGATCACAGTCCATTAATACTATAAACAAGTATTACTTTTTAATTATCTCGTAAAATTTCAATTTCGTCTTGTGTAATATGAATTCTAATTTCTTTTTCGATCATTAAATCTTGAATTTGCTGTACTTGGTCCGGTAAGGCATGCGCTGCTTCTATGTATAAAGTCTGAAACACAAACGAGAATGATAAAAAAACATAAAATGCCAACGATGGTTGATTATGCAATGCCTAAAACTTACAAAATCTTGAAACCTTACTTTTATCCAAGGACAACTTTCGATAGCTAAATAAAAAACATCTTTGCATTTAACATCGGACTCGTATTGAGCGCAATATTGCAAATAAATGATCCAAAATAGCGGACAAAAGCGTGTATTTCGATCGTTGACGAGTTTCACGAGCAGTGCTTTCATGCGATTACTGAATGCATTACTAGCCGCTACAGGTCCGCCTAAAATCAACCAATTTTTAGTTTTATCATCAACGAAACGATAATAATTCTAATTCTAATTGTTACCTTGATCTAGTATTTTCAAAGAATTGAAGCTCGCTTCTTCGAATAAAATCAGTCTTCGACGACTTAGTAAAATTAGAATCAACTTGGCAACATGAGAATCATTCGATCTCAAACATCGCTCAATTTTCCACCACGGACTGACAAAATGTAACTTCGTCTGTGAAAAAATGAAACATTAGATCCTGCGTTGTGATCATTATCTGCGATTAAAGATTAGTTTACCTCTAGATCAGCAAAGGTGCCGAGTAAAAGCATATTATTTGGAAATTCTTTGATACCCTTGAATAAGCTATCGTGTAACACATTAAAGCTAGTTTTATTATTATTACAATGAAAATGCAATAATGTGATCAGTATCTCTGTAATCATTTCTCGATAATATGTGCCACTAAAAAACAAAACAAAAACAACAGATTAGTAGATTATTTTCAAGTATAAAAATTAATCAAAGTTATCATTACATATAGACTGGAGCTCCTTTTTCGTAATAATTTGCTTTATGTAAGAGATCATCTAGAAACACGCTTGCAGACCAAATTGATTCCGTTAAGTATAAAAACCACGCGTGACAATAGATCCATTCAATAAAAAATTGAGGTTCAGTGTGATCAAAAGTGAACACTTCTTCAAGTAAAAAATCTTCGTCAAAACTTTGATTGGTTATTTTTTGAAATTCCGATAGAGCTGTTTTTAAAGTTTCTTCACTCAGTGTAATCTCTTTCTCCGGAGCTGACAATGCTAATGACGTAAGTAAACTTAAACACCGCTCTCTAAAAAAATTTTTAAAAAGAAACAAGTTAACACAATAAGTACCAATTTTTGAATAGTTAGATAGGTACTAGGTACTTAGGTAGTAGGTACAGGTACACACAATGGGATCATTCACGCAGCAGACTTACCTTTTACCAGAAACCAAGAGTAATTCTACAAATACACGATAGAGTTGAGTGATGCAATTTTTTGACGAAAGAGAGTGAAAGTTTTTCTTAATCGGATATAATAACAAGGCAGTTTCCAAAATTTTAACACAGCTGTCATTATTTTGGTTGAATTCTTTTTCTAGAAACGCGTACTCGATATATAACGGTAAATTACTCCTGAAAATCCAAGAAAATTAGTCAAATGTCACTTGACAACATAAATTTCTTGTCAGATCAAACATCGTCTAACCTGTGTTTATCTTTTAATAAATCTTTAACCAAAGTTTTAAGTTTTTTTTTCCTCGTTTGTGGTTGTTTACCGGCGATGAAAAGACTACGTTCAAATCGCAGCCACCAAACTAACATGATGGTTTCACAATTGAAGGGTAAATTTTCCGATAATTTGAAAAACATGTTTTGTATAAATTCTAAATATTCATCGCGGCCAAGTTCGTCATTAATGTATTGAGGATACGAAACGAGATCTTTGAAACACGAAATAATTGATTCTTCTATATGAGTGAATCGTCCTAAAAAATAAACAAATTACTAAAAATTGTAAAAAAATAAATTAATGTAATAAAGCTGAAAAATACCTTGTGTTATTCCCAAAGAAGAAAAAATCGACAACAGTATTTCCGCCGAGTCCATTTGCCATTCGATGTCATTCAATGAAAGCATCCTAAAGACTGTATCTCTAAGCGGTATTAATGGAACTTTTAGCAAAACCATGGTTAATGCAGCAATCCTCAAATTTAACGATCGACTAGTAATAGGTTTAATTAAATCGGTAACGTCAGTTGCGACGACATTTCTTTGAGGATCTTCACAATCAGGATCACATATTGGATACCAATAAACACGTTGGCGGAGTCTTTCAATTCTTAGCCATAACGAGGATACTGGCAAACCACTGGTTAACATGTTATCTTCCATTTGTTCTATATGGCAAAATTTACATTTTCAGTAAAAAATATTCTTGGTACATTTTACATTCAAAAAATAATAACTGCGCGAACTTACTTATACTCGCTTCGGGCGAATTCATTGGTATTCTATAATCTTCAGATTCAGATTTTGTCAAATTCAATTGTAAATTTAAACGTATAAGCGTCAAAAATTGTTCCCATAGACCTCCCTGACGAAGAAATAAAGCACTCGTTGTGTATAAATCTAGAAAAAATAAAAATCTATATTAATACAAATTATAAACACAAAACGATCAAATCATCAAGTACGATATTCGAAAAATATTACCTAATAGATGTTTTTCAGCTGACAATAGCCCATCTTTTTGAATAAAATTCACTTTTTCCATAGCTTTAGCGTAAAGTGATTTCACTTTAGGAACTGAACAACGTGATAATTTACATTGTGTGTTTCGAATGTAATGATTCCACAATACGATATTTCCAGGATCTTGACGTAAATTGGAAAACAATTCTTCAGAGACTTTTTCAGCGTCGAAAAATTCATTTTTAATTTCGTATTTACGATTTAATAAAAGCAACGAAGATGGATTGTGTAAAAGAGCTTTGTCTAAAATTGATAATTTCTTCTCAGTTATAGCTAGAGCACTGCCTCCCTTACTTTTCCTATAAAAATTTTGGAAGTGTTGTACTTCATCCTAAAAAAAATAAATATTTTACGAAGAGGTCCATATTAGCTTAATAGTGATGTAAATAAATTAACTATGAAAGGATATACCTGAAAATCAATATACTGCAACCACAAATCTTCGTCATAAGGGTTCTCGGTGAGTTGCTGATTGTATGACGCAGTCATGCTTGATAATTGTGTTTCCAAATTCGTGCTTAAAGGCACCGTTTCTGCCAAAAAATATAATATTTATAATTATATTATTTTCTCTCCATCGTTTTTTTTTTTTTTTTAATTTTCAGTTATCACAACAAACCTTCTTTATTAACAGATATAACCTCTTCACTTGTTTGAGAGGGAAGTTGACTAGTAACCGTTAAATCAGATTCGAATACCTTCGAAGAACACCTATAATACCTCCAATCTTTGCTTTTCTTTTTTGGCTCATCGCCATCAAAATTGTAACATCTTCTAGGTTTTTTATAACTGAAAAAAGTACGCAGCGGTGATAAAAAGTCATATGGCATGCATTCCAATTCCAATAAATTATCTTACAAAGGTTTATCATCTTTCATTAGAGTCGGAATTAATGTGTTGTTTCTGGACCCAATTCGATCTTCCCGAAAAGAAGAATTACGCAATAACTCGTGCATTTTTCCTTCTCTACAAAAATTACATCATTTTATAGAAATGCTAGACTAAGAGTATTTGTAATATGTTATTTATCTTACGCTTTTTTGAGAAATATTTTTTCAGCTTGTTCATATTGTTCATGTTTATGTTTCTTTCTTTTATGTGAAGATGAGCTTTTCTCTTTCTCATCATCATTCGATTTTTCTTTAGATGGTTTAAAACTGGAGTTGGCAAGCCATGTCAGAGGAGTAGTTTCTGAAAAAATACAATAAGTTTATTTTCGAATTAACAGTAATCTTCTTTTAAAATGCTGGAAAAAGTAATTGTACATACCCTGAGACGGCTGGGACTCCGATTCATCTTGGGAGTAAGCTGGAAATAGAGACATCCTTGAAAATGGGAAAATTTAAATGTGGAAAGTAGATACCTGTAGTGAAATAGAATTAGAAAAACTAAAAAAAAAGAACGAAAAATTGATTAATCGAAGCAGAAACTTCCCTTTTCTATTTCATATTTTTTCTTGTAACAACAACAACAAGTCAATCTAGAAGAATCACTGATAAGGTTGATATCGATTATCGATGTGTCGATATATCGACATGTAGGTACCATCGATTTTCCACTGCTAGGTAGTGCAGCAGTGCATGAGTGCAATGAACTGCTGAACTTGCACTTAGTAAAATGAAATATGTAGAACAGGCTTGCGCTTGATTTCGTAAATTTGGAAAAAAATAGAAAATTATTACGTTTGACTTCGAGTATTCTCTCGTTTGATCACTGGTTTAGATTTAGATCCATTGATTGCTTTAGGCCTTAGGCTGACAGTCGGCTTTTTTAATCAAGAATATTTTAATAGGTTTTGATCAATTTCGATGATTAGGTAATAATAAAAAACCATCACTAATTGAAGCTAACAAATTGAAGAAAATTTCTTCACGACTGTCTGTTGACAATGAAAACGAAACTTCGTCGAGAAAAAAGGTGTCAGTTATCATGTACCTATTGCAAAAAAAAAAAAAAAAAAAAAAAAAAAAGGTTTATTCGATGAAACCAACTTTAAAAAAACTTT
>FIZV01041941.1:0-11073 GCA_900050545.1 Trionymus perrisii | reverse complement strand
TTTAATTTTTCAATATTTTTAATTTATTAAAGATTTATTACAATTAAGTAAATCAAAAATAGTGGAGATTTTTTCAGCATTCTTATATGAGTAATGAAGTGCAACCCTCTACCCAATTCATTTGCGAACGATTGAACCAAATTAGTTTTCGAGTGGACCAACTGTATCCTATCTCGAAAAATGTTTGCTCAATTCCGCACCTCTAAACCATTGCCAGAATCAACTCCTCTCAGTCCTCTCCGGCTGCACCTCGAGCGAAAGTTCTTTTCATTTTAGCTGTCTCATTTCATACACTCGTATACGTTCGAAAACCGGCTAATTTTTCAATTTCTCGTATCTTACTAATCGTATTTTGAAAACTAGTCACTGTAGCGGTGGCTCGATCCGCTTCAGCTGTCTGTATTAATTTTCAATATGCGGGTTCGGGTTCTCCTCGGGATGTGTTTACTTATGTTTGAAAACGTGCTCGGCACACGCATCGCGGAACTACCATACGATGCGGCCTCGTCGACCGTCGAGAATTACTTTTTCAAACGGTATTGGCACCACGATCAATGTAAACGGCGCAGCAAAAATGTACATTTTAAATAAAATAACTGTTTTCGTCGTGAAAACTACACGGAGGAGCTGAGTTGCGGTTTATTTATGTACGATGCGGCTAAAGGTGAATCTTTCGAATGTGAGGTATCATGTGTCCGTTTTTCCATCCATCTTTGCTCTGCTCTCTGCTGTACCTATACTTCTTTACTAATAATTTATTCCGTTTTCTAACGCGAATATACGTATGTAAGTTGCTCGTTTGAATGAATCTGGACGTTTTTTCTTCCTTTTTTTAAACCGCGCTCGCAACACAGAGATCTACATTTGTTCGCTCGAATGAATATTAAAAATGTACCCGTAGTATTACCTATTATAGGTAAAAATGAACCTTAGAAGAATTCCAAGTATGGCGAGAATTTCTCTGTAGAGTCAAAGTTGCGCTGTGGGTCGCGAACCGCGTTCGTATTCTTCGGTACTCGACGATATGTAGATTTTTCGATGTTAATCTGAAATTAATAAAATGTAATTTGATTTCATGGTCGTTGCATTACGCAATGCGGCCTTTTTTCTTGGTACGAGTATTTTTTCGCCGTGTCCATGTCCGCGTGTCC
Organism: Trionymus perrisii; assembly: GCA_900050545.1. Classification (NCBI taxonomy): domain Eukaryota; kingdom Metazoa; phylum Arthropoda; class Insecta; order Hemiptera; family Pseudococcidae; genus Trionymus; species Trionymus perrisii. The sequence continues at coordinate 9,922 of FIZV01041941.1, read as the reverse complement.
GCGCTATATAAACTAATACTCTATGGCGCGATGAAATTAATTTTATCTCCCGAAGCTAAATGACCGTAGTTTGGTATTCTTTTGTAGTGCAAGTCGCTGGCGAGCCGGAGAGCGCGGATGTAGGACCGTATTAAGCTTACGGCTACGCGGCTACGTACTCGTAGTTTTATACGCGACTCAAATAATAATTACATCTCACAATGCTACCGATTTTATGAAAAAATACCCGAGCACGCGTCGGCGTATTGTTTTATAACGTATTGAAAATTATCACTGGTGCAATACATTATTCAAGGTCTGTAGGGCGAAAGAGCCGTGAAATGTTTACATTGTACTGAGCCAAGAGTCCCTTAAGGGGCTCCCGAAATGATTTATTGGTCAATGATTCTAATCTCGTATGCGGTGCCAAGTTTCTCGTCCCAGAGTACGAGTAAAGGCTCATAGATTGAAATGTTCCTTTTTGAACGTGATTGCAGACGCGAGTACTTGCTTTGGAGTCGAGGTGCATGCACATCGAGTGGTAGTTAAATCGGTAAAAGGCGTTCCAATGTATTGGGTGGTCTACCAAGTACCCCCATAATTTTCTAGAAAATATAACGGTGTTGGGTATCAATTTATTGGTATTCAAAAGCAGATCCGCTCTTATAAAATTGCCCCTTTATTTTACTTACTTAGGTATCGAGTATCGTATCTTACCAGTAAAGATCCTACATATTGCGAGTATAGTATACCTACTTCGTTTTCAATCAACTCGTAAATTAAACGACCTGTTTGAGAAAATGATTTTCTCATCAGTCTTGTTTGCTCGAGTTTCTCCATAAGCAAAAGTAAACTCATTAAGAAGCCTGCTCTCTATGTCGCTATGACACCCTACATACTCGTCTAAGCATTCTATTGTATTTGTCGATTGGTATTCATCCATTGACTCGCTGTGAGAAAATCAATATAGCCGAACACTTGTCACTTATTCGTTTCGGCGTCTTTTCGTCGGTGCACTCGGTGAAAGCCAGAGTCATTTGTGCAATATTGATGCGCCCAGTTGAAATATACCGGTAATTAGTTTGCAGGCGCCGTCTTAGCGGTCTTTACCGAGATTACGAAATAATTACCGAAATAACGAGAGGGTTACGAAATACGGCGCGATTTCCGCATATAGCTTTGGCGCGATCTTTGACGTCGTCGGTGTAATTAACCGATATTATTGTCGAGTAGATGCCTCGCGGGTGGAGAAATCGCCACAAGGTGGTTGGGCTAGATTGATGTGGGTGCTGCAAATGGAGGCAGTGTATTGGAAGTTTTGTATTGGCGCTTTGGAGGAATTGAGAACTTGAGAAGTGCTGAAAGAGCCCAAGATTTAGTGGCGTATTTGAAAAGGAAGTTACGGAATTCCGACTTCCCTCCAAATTTTCAAAGAAATGAGATTTTAAAAATAAAAATTTGAAACTTTGTAAAAGTGGTTAAAAAATTCTACTTTCATTGAATTTTTGCATGTGATTAATTTTAGTTAATTATAATTTAAGAACAAAAGTTTTAAGAAAAACTTGAAAAATTTGAACGTTTACACAATTTAAAAATCAGAAATTGAGAGAAAAAATTTAATTACGTCGATTTAAAAAAAATGAAATTAAGGTGAAAAAGTTTTTGTTTTTCAATTATTTGTACTTTTTTTCAGGTGGTTTTATTAGAACTCAAGTTTTAGTTTTCTTTTGATATATTTTTGGGGGTGGACCCGGGGGGGTGTCATTTTTCCGAATATTCCTAAAAAAAATTACGGTTTATGCATTATTACTGAAAATTTGAAAAACATCGTAATTTATAATTTCGGAAAGTTATTGGATCATTTGTCAATTTGGAAATATTTGTCAAATTGGAAAAATCTGTCAATTTTGAAAAAATTGTTTAATTTTGGAAAATTGTTTAATTTTGGAAAATTGTTTAATTTTGGAAAATTGGTCAATTTTGGAAAATTCGTCAATTTTGAAAAATCGGTCAATTTTGGAAAATTGGTCAATTTTGGAAAATTGGTCAATCTTGGAAAATTGGTCAATTTTGGAAAATTGGTCAGTTTTGGAACATTAGTTAATTTTGGAAAATTCGTTAATTTTAAAAAATTTGTCTGTTTTAAAAAATTTGTAAATTTGGGAAAAAGTTTCCAGTTTTGAAAAAATTTTCTTGAAAAGTTGCCAATTTTTGAAAATTTGTCAGATTTGAAAAAGTTACCAATTTTTAAAAATTTTGAAATGTTTTGCAAATTTTAAAAATTCAACAATTTTTTGTGAATCAGGTACATAAAATTTTGAAAAATTCAACGATTCTGTGAAATTTGATAATTTTTGAAAATTTTGCAATTTAGACAATTCAATAACTTTTTTAAACGTGAAAAAAAATTTCGCTGAATTTTAAAGACATTCTAAGCCTTGCATTTTTTAAAAATGGTACAGTTCTTCGAGAAAAAGTGACACTCTAATGTAACAATTTTCTGACTTCCTTATATTTTTACTCTCAGAATCGCCACTGCAAAGGTTGTAAGTACGTGATATCCTAAAAATAACTTCGTAATTATAATTATGTTCTCAGCACCTTCGATTATGTGAAAATCGATACTCATCGTGACAAATTTTATTTTTAGTTACAAGGGAACCTTTCGTACACGCCGGCTTTGAATCGAACGAAACTTGGATATTTGGAAAGAGCATGTTCGAAACACCCAGAACCAGAATTTTAGCTGTCCAATTTCATTTTTCGATTTTTGACGAATTTTTGAAAATTCAAAAGCACGTTTTTCAGCCAAATATGTTAATTTTTCAAAAAAGAGCAATTCTTTACCAAAATAATTTAAAATTATTCCTCACTGTTTTGAAGTACGTCAACCAAATAACATACTTCTCCAGGACATTTCAGCCGGCGAGTACAAAAGTGAATTTTTGACCAACTTTAAAATGACCAAAATTTCAAAAAAATTCTAATCAGCCTGTGGTTGACCAAAAGCGAAGGAAAAAATTTATCTAGGGAAATATCGACTTCTCGTTTTCGAATTTTGCAATTTCCAGCCGTTCTGGAGCTTCCAGCGAGATATTGGTTTTCTCCTGTAATTTTAAATCTTTCCCGAAAGAATGAAAATGTAATTGGGCTGCTAAAAATTTGGAGACGTTCACAAAACGACAGTATATTTAAATTTTGGAACGTTTTTAGCAGCCCAATTTCATTTCCACCCGTTCTGAAACGATTTAAAGTTACTGGAAAAACCCGATATCTTGCTGGAGGCTCCAGAACAGTTGGAAATTGCAAAATTCAGATTCCTGTGGTCAATATTAGTTAAGAAATCAATTTCCAATAAATTTGGTAAAAAATTACTATTTCTCGAAAATTTTACATTTTTGGCTGAAAAAAGCTAGTTTTGAATTTTCAAAAATTCTCCAAAAATCGAAAAATGAAATTGGGCAACTAAAATTTTGGGGGTTTTTGACATACTCTTTCCTAATATCAAAGATTCATTCGATTCCAAGCCGGCGAGTACATTACTTCATAATATGCTGAAAAATATATTCCATGAAAGGTCTAAAATTCAAGCCAAAGGTGGTCGTTACGAAATTTAAAAAAAATGACTTTAGATATATTCTCGGCACCTTCGAATATGCAAAAGTTGATACCGAACATGGTCAATTTTATCTTTAAATTGTTTCATAATATGCTGCAAAAAAATGCCATAAAATGTTCAAAATTCAAGCCAAACTTCATCAGTATACGAGATATTCTGAAAATACTCTCAAATATGTTTTCAGGACCCTCAAATATGTAGAAATCGATACCCAACATGACTATCTTCACTTTTTTCAAACATTATTATTTCGTAAATCCTCCATGGAAACTATGAATCTTGCTACAGGTCAAAAAGTCACCGAAGATATCAAAGAACCCATCTCCAAAATACGATTTTAGCACTTTCTTCGGACTGGATCATACACTGCTTTCCCTCCTGCCACCATGCGAGCCTATTTTCACATAATTAAAGCACGTACATGGAATATTCCACGTCTTCAGTCTAACGTGAAAAGTCCAAAGCACCCATATTAATTTGTAATTCTCCTCAGATAAGAGATTGTATCAATTTAGCGAACATTACTCGCAAACTAGTACTAGATTACGATCTCGTATGTGAGGTTATACAAACGACGACTTGTCGACACTCGGAAAAAATACCGTACTTTGTAAGGTATAAATATACACAAATGAAAAGTATTAATTTCCGTTTGTTAATCGGATTATCTATTTACTCGTACGAGTAGGAATGAAATTTCTTCTAATCGAATGTCCATTTCCATTTGCACTCCGAGACTTCAATACGAATAAAGTACGAATGGCGAGAATTTGCATGCGTATATATCGGATGACGCGAGATGAAAAAAAAACAACAGTAGAGATCAATTTATGTGCATCCGTAGCGAAGGAGAGAAGAAAATCGGAGGTATATCTCATTGAAGATTTACCTTCGGGGGATCAGGTGCGAAGGTGTTCATGATTTTATACGTTCGCACTCCGCAGTCCAGTATATGGGATGTGTTTAAGCTAATACTTGTATACGAGATAAAATACAAGGGTCGTGTTGCATATTAATTACTCGTGTAGTTATTTTTTCCCTTCTTTCGCTTATTTCCTTTTTTCGTGTGTGTGTATCTGAAGACAGTGCCTTGATCGGTTTCGCGTTTAGAAATAAAATTAAATCTTTATCTCGTCCGGTGCACTTTAGGTGGTATGGAAAATGTCGTGTTACGTGGGCTCCAGATGAAGGTATTAATTCTTGGAGGTAATTACATGCTGGGGGTTTCGTTTCGTTCGATCTTACCGAGTGTATTTTTTTTTTTTCAAAGTGAATGCAGCATACCGTAGGGTACATGGAGCCTCTAAGACTGCTAAGTTAAAGTATTTCATACTTTGCGAAGAATTCCACGTCCCTGGAGTCCAGTTCCAGAGATAATGCTTCGAAATGATTAAATTCTGCAGCTGAGTGGGAGGAAAATCAGAATTGGGCGTTGTCAATTTTGCAAGACTGGTCAGTTTTGTCAGATTATCTCTGTTTATGTCGATTTTTCGCAATTTTTCAAATTTTCAATTTCACAAAACTAAAGCTATGTTCATAATAGCTCAAAATAGACTTCGGATTCGAATTTAGCACCTTCAAAAACATAATAAACGATATACATGACGACTTTTTATCATTTTTCAAAATTATCCCCTCCCTTCATCCCCACCATTTTTCATTATAATACAAAATTCTCAATTTTGATTTCGTTTTGCAGTTTTTCTCCATTTCCAATAAGGCAGAGGTATAATATCTTCAACTAGTTGGTGATGATTTCTGAAATCGCGTAGTTGATGGATTTCTGAAATTATTAAATCACCTGAAGGAGTGGGGATGGGGTGAGAGTTCGTTCCAAAAATTGATAAAATTTCGTCATGTATATCGATTGTATGGTTTTCGATGACTCTGATTCCAAATCTGGAGGTATTTTTTTGATTTGAAGAGTATTATTCTCAATTTGAATGAAAGGGATTCAAAATTGGGCTTTCCTAATTGACCAATTTTGTCAGATTTCCTCAGTTGATATGCTTGTCAATGTTTTACACTTTTTCAAATTTCAAGTGTTGAAAAATAAGAGTTAGGTTCAATACAGCTCAAAGTTAACTTTGGGGTTGAATTCAGCACTTTCAAAAACCCAATAAACGATATGTATGAAGGTTTTTTATCATTTTTCAAATTACCCCCTCCCCTCATCCCTTCCAATTTTCCTCAATATGATGATAAATTCCAAATTTTGATTTTTTTATAGGTAGTTTATCTTAATTTTCAATAAGATAGAGGTATAATGGCTTCAATTAGTTAATGATAATTGCTCGAATCGTGCACTCGTTGAATTTCCGAAATGAGTATTGTATAGGGGTGGGGATTGATGGTGGGGGGGGGTGTTCGAAAAATTGATAAAAAATCGTCACGTATGTCGATTGTATGGTTTTTGATGATGCTGATTCTAAATCTGGCGGATTTTTTTCGATTCTACGGATATTTGTACCGGTTTAGAGTTGTCGAAGCGAATGTTTCTGGAGAATCGTTGAGTATGTGGATTCCTCCAAGTTTGTACATCTTGTTAAAGAACCGTCGGAAGTATTCTGCTTAAATTTAGAGCTCGCTAAGATATTCGAGTGTACAGGTAGAAGCAGAGATGTCTAATAAATAGCCGAATTTAATGGTAAACGATCTCCATCTCGGAGCGACGGTAACAAATACGAGCAGAGAGCACACCAGGGCAACCTACACGTCGTACTTATTTATCATGTTGTACGCGGACATACAGTCATAATGAATAAAATGAATTTTAACTGGTTACAAGATCGAATAAGAGAGAGAGGATGAGACAACGAGACAAAGATGGAGGATTAATCAATCAAATACACATAGCGAACGCTAAGACAACACCGGTTTATTTTTTTTAGTGAAGCATATAAACGATTCAATTACGTCTGGCGTTGTTGTTGTTTTTTTTACTCATTTCCTCGAACCTTTGGTTTGGAAAAAGAAACTCGAAAGTGTAACTAAATTAAACCAGAGAGATACATATTTCTTTCGGAATATGAATCAGATAAAGCAGCCGAAAATGAGGATTAATGCAACCGAGTGCTTAGAATTCGTAAACTTTGAAATGCATGGCTCTAAACCGGTTCTTTAATGTACCAGTCGATCACTTTAGATATTTTTACACGGCGGTACCGGTCGTTTATTTGGATGTACTAACGAACCAATAAGATGATCCGGAGAGCATCGTCTATAGGTACAAAGTGCACGATTCGCGAGACTGGATTTGGCGGATGGATTTTTTTTCAAGTGGTATGGTCTCGTTTACGATTTTGAAATTTATTGTTTTACGAGTACGCCAAAGTGCCCCTGTAAATTACAAGTTTAACTGGTCCATCATCACCCGAGGTGAAAAGTGTTATTTAGTCGTTTGAAAATAGACGAGTATGGGCTAGGGCCTAGGGCAGCCGCAGGTATTGGATGATTTTTTTTTCACCTTTGAGGACTTTATTGAAAGTTGGAAAATCGGCGACGCTGATAAATTATATTCAATTTAGTATTCGATAATAATTTTTTTTTTGATCTCGAAAATTACACGAGGAGGCCGGTTCACGCGACATAATTATTAATTACAATGTAGGAGAAGTAGATCCACCTCTGCAAAGACTGGATCATAATGCTAACATAGTACCTTGTCCACCTGTACTCGGAGTGTACTCTGCTTGCGAGCCACAGGGGCCACACCTCAGTTAGCCGTGTTCGAATAGCAAATTAATGCGGCTTCGTATTATTTAAGGCGTGTACGCTTATACTTTATGATATAGTTTTTATCCTTCGTTCGAGAGCCACATGTGAAAAAATTTCATTTGAGAAAAAGTCCGCAGCGAAAACCTAATTACGACTGGTTCGGTGCGCGATTAATTGACGATTAATTACGACCCAAGTTGCAGAATAAAGGCGGAGATTTGTTAATGGGTTGGAAACGATGACCGGCCACAGATTACATACACGATGATGGAACGAAGCCAGAGTTTTGAGTCCATATTTATCAGCTCGCGAGCATTTTGTATTCATAAAACATCGTGACGAGGTACTCGAAGAGAACGGACAGTACGATTGGTAAATACTCATCGGTCATCTTACAATCACTTTCGTTTTGGAACCGAACTTGGCTTTAAAAGAGTCGTGCCATCGAAAACGAATTTACTCGGTCTCGGTATCGCGGCCAGACGATCATTTATATGCACGGTCGCGGCCGCACACGTGAACCTAGTCGAATGCCAAACAATACCTTGTGACTTTTACTACCTTCTCGTCGCACACTGCTGATTACGATGGCAATGACAGTGACATTAGTCGGAAAAACCATCGTGAAAGGGAAACGGAAAAGTATAGGGCTGGGTACGTAGAGTCGAAGACGTACGTACTCTGGAAGACGACGTGCTTTTTACACCTCGCATGTCATACCAAAGCACACTATAGTATAGTAAATCCATAAATGGATGGCACGACGGATTTATAGTCTCAACCTACGATACTTAATCAAAATCCAACCTCTTCGGTAGTTATAATCATAAAGAAGCTTATAAAGTCATCATCTTATGATCTTATACTTACCTATACCATATTCCTGTATATTCGCAAATACTGCTCGTACTCGTATTGCTGCTTCCAAGTCCTACGCGTATCTCACTATTCGACTCTCTAACATGAGTCACGATGCACTTTGTGAACCTGAGGTTGTAAATTTTCAAACCCTGTAGATATTTATCGCCGCTATCGATAAATCCATCATCGTAGATCGCTCCATCTTCCATCTTCTTCATCTCAGACGCCAAACCGATGCCCTCTGCCAGCTGCCGAATGTACGTGCGATTCGCAAGTACTCGTACATTGTACAACCGAGTCGTGAATAAATTTTATACGCGTAGATTTTCTCAAGGTGACGTTGACTTGACGGCTTCATTGTCTGCGATCGAGGAAAAAATTTGTTTTCTTCGGTTTAATAACCTCGCACGCGGTTCTGTTTCGGTCGGATGCAGTTAATTTGTCAACGAGTGTGTAATTAATAAAGCAATTCGTTCGGTCGGATGGGTGAGAAAACCACATGGAACATGGAACATGGAACATATGGTATCACCTGACATGAAGTGACGTCGGATCAGAGGTGAACTATTTTCTAGTTTTTAGTGTGTTATTTGTTGATCTGTTGAACTTGCAAGTTGGAGTTGGAATCGATTCGAATTTGAATTCAGTGGAATTTTTAAATATGAGAAAGTGCGTGGTTTGGATTTCGTGTTGAACTATGTATTTATAATTGTGTCGAGAGCCTATTTTGAGAAGCATGCTGAGCGCAGATTGGACAAGTTTGAAAAAAAATGGCTATATTCCGAGTTGGATAGAAAGAATAATTAAGTCGAGGCCTAATTTTCAAGATTCTTAGGATTCTTGAATCGTGGATAATCACGATGATGGCAAAATGCCTATTTTAATAATTTAATTTTAATTTTCCCAACTCCAAAAGTGATAGTTATGGATTTTCAAAGTTTTAAAAATTTTAGTAATTACTCGTATTTATAATTTTTTTCGCTCAAGTTGACCGGAAAATTCCTTGAGAAAATTTCAGCAAAAAACTCCTCCTTAAAGAATTTTTTCGATCATTAATTTTATTATTATTATTATTATTATTATTTTGCTAAATAATTTTTTTTTGAATGAATTTTTTCACAATTGAAAAAAAATTGAGAAAATTTTTAGGAATTTTCATTTTGCATGAAAACATTGGTTTGAAAATTAATTCTGAAAAATTCCGCTAGAAATTCTTTCAAGTTTCAAAAAAAATCTTTTGTTGAAATTTTATTATAAAATTAAGAAAAAGAAGAAAAACAAATTATTAAGCGGAATCGTTTCATTTTTTATTTTAAAAACTTTTTAAATTAATGGAAATAGAAAATTTTTAGAAATGAGTTTTTCAAGTTTCTAATAGGTAACATGAATTTTGCAAATTTTTTTAAAAATGAATTTTTGAATTTTTTTTTAAAGTGATTAAGTACATTTTGAAATTTAAAAAAAAAATGAATTGAAAAAATTTTCGAATAGAAAATTTAAAAATTCAATTTTATAAAGATTTATGAAAATTGGATAATTACTTCTTCAAAAAAATTTATAGCAAAATTTATTGTTAAGTAAAATCTTACAAAACTGTTTTTTAGACAAAATTTCAACGAAAAATGAAAAACAACTTTTCTCGAACTTTTTAAAAAATAAATATTTTAAAAGTTCATTAAAAAAAACGTAAATTATTTTATTCAAAAATACATATTTTTTTGAATTTATTCAACAATAAATTTCGCT
>FIZV01041933.1:0-11511 GCA_900050545.1 Trionymus perrisii | reverse complement strand
TAGTGACTTTTTTTTGAAAGGTAGTGAAAAAGTAGTGAAAAGGTAGTGATTTTCGGTCAACAAATTCCTGCATACACCCTGATGAAATGTTTCCTTATCTCGATAATTTTTTTGAATTATTGATGAAATTTTTCCAAAAATTGAATTCGGAGTTTTCAATTTTTTTTTCATTTATTTTGAACGAAATTTTTTGAAAGTTAATTTTAAAAATTTTCAGTTTATGAATTTGGTTTCATTATATTTCGGTTTGGATATTTTGAATATTGAAATTTGAAAAAAAAATTGTTTGAAATCCAATTGGCATCGAATCTCATCAACTTCAATAGCCCATTTGTGATCAAATTTTGACTTTATTGGAGATTTCAAAAAAATCAAAAACATCATGAGACTCGATCTTGAAAATATATTTTATAATTTTTATTATTATTATTTTTTATTTATTTATTTTTTTTTTTTTGAAAAATTGGGTGCGCTCAAAGTACAACTTGAAATTCAGTAAGGAGCAAATTAAAATTTGTAATTACCTAATGTCATGTAAAGGAACAACTTTGATGGGTTATAAGTGTTATAACCAAAAAAAGGCAAGATTTTGAAAAACGGGGAATTTTTTATTAATTATTTTTACTTACTTACTCCTAACAAAAGAATGATTCTTCTTCAAAAAATCAACTAAGAGCTTTCCTTAACAAAAGTATTGAAAAACTTTTGTTTATAAAAAAATGATACGGTCACTGGATCCATATTTCATATTCTATGAATACTCTTACTCACATATTTGATACATATTCGTATGTATAATTGTATACCCATATGCAAATAAAAATTAGGTAGGTAGCGAGGTAGTAAGTTAGGTACCGAATGCCTATGGGAATATAACATCATCAATGACTAAGAGAATCTCACTTAATTCTTATAAGAATAAAAAAGGAACGAAATGAAGAACAGGTTTTTAGAATATAAGATAATTAAGTCCATTTAACACTGAAATAGGAGGTAAGTAGTAAGTACTCGTACAAATTATAAGTGTCTACCTGTGAGATGCGAAATTTCGATAATGAACAATTACGTAGAAACGGACCATAAGATAATATCTTTTTTGTAACGCTTAAACAATTCTTCATGGAAGCAACATTCCGGATAGTTTCTTCTAGCGAATTTAAAGGGAAGAAATATATGGGTGACCTGTGTCAGATTTGTTGTAAAATTTCTAGTTTAGAAGCTTGTTTTCTTAGAAACTAAACCGGAAATGTCTAGGTCAAGGATTTCCATAAATTTTGATTCATATATTTCGTAATATATTTTATAATACGAATATACACACCAATCAATTACGACTACTTATCGTAATGAAGCAATATTTTATATCGAAACTTTTTACCTATACCTACATTGATCTTTTGCATTGATTTGAAAATAATTAAATACCTACTTAACGTAATTATGAAAACAAAGTAGTTCATTGATTTAATACCTTGGATGGAATTTTCTCCCAAATAAAATGAATGATAATATTTTTTTAGATCAACATCTAGTTATTATAGAATTCGTACTTCAACAGCTGCTTCCCTAAATCAGCTACTGAAAGGTGTTTCTGCGTAAATTAAAGTAGGCTCGGCGTAAACACGCATACGGGCCATGATAAATTCAGTTTTCTTGACCATCAGAAATGTTTTTACCTCGAATAGATTCCACTTGATCCGGATCTTGAGTAAACCTAATTTTATAAACTGATTAGATATCTATGAGCATTAATGACTCACAAATAAGAAATAGAAAAACTGAGTACTTTTCAATACAGGTACGTGCAATTGCTATGGATACCACTTATCTAAAAATCTGAAATGAAATTTTAATTTTAATTGTTCGCCTTTGTCATCATCAAGTAGGTCAAACGCTCGTTTTTGAAACAATTTAATATCTGAATAGGTTTGATGATCGAGTCTATTGAATTTATCATTCAGATTATTGTTTACTTTTTGTAAGACTTTTGTAAATAGGTATAGTAAAACGATAAAGAATTAAATTTTCAAAATGAACTAGAAAAATGGAAAGTTGCCTATTCATTACTTCAAAAAAAGTTCAACTCTCTTAGAGCGCATGCCAAGAAATCTGTGGGAAAAATTTTGATCTAGAAAGAAAATAGGTATCCAGTACCTCTACCTACCTTGTTCTCTTTTGTCGGAACTGTTATACCGTGATCGTAATTCAGCACGCAGTTCACGTATTACTTCGAGTTTGAGCTATATTTCCAAAAAGTAAAACAGTTGTGGCAGTTGATTATTTTCTTTTGGTATTAAAACGCGTCTTCTATATTTTGACAGGTAGTTGGAAATTTCTTTTTATAATCTGAAATTCTGTGCATAACGTATGCCAAAGTAATTCTATACGTGAGCACAGCATTGCAAGTTATTTTATTAGTTAGTCGTGCATGTCGTAGGTACACGATTAACTCATTAAGTAGATCAGAAATGATTGTTTAAATGATAAATGCTTATCTATTGCAATGTTTCCATACATATGTATTTTCAAATTTGCATCCATCAATAGATGAAAATTTACTAAACGCTTGAAATAAAAACATTTAAAAAAAAATAGGATTTCAATCATTTCTGTTAAAAAATGAACTGGAGAAAAAACGTAAATTTTTGGAAATTGCCATTCAAAGTATTCCTTACGGTGATTTTTTTCGTTAATATTTTCAACAATAAAATCTTTTATTCCTACATGACTGGAACTTTGAAGTCAACTTGGTATAATGTGAGTCGAACCGCTGGACATGATTTTAAAATAAGAAAAAAATTAAATTCTGTTCATTAATTTAAAAAATGATTTCAGTGGGCAGGTCCTCATTCTCAAGATGCAACGTGTATACTAGCAAATCCATTTTTCAAACCAATGGAATATATGAATGACAGATGCGTAGTAAGTGCATATGACACCTGGCCATCGTAAAAATTAATAAAATAAAACATCATTTTCAACGTAACGCAGAGTTGTGAAGCAATTATCAAAGCACCTAAACTACGCGATACAACATATGAAGAAATAGAAATAAATTACATTAAACGAAATAATCCAGTGATTGTCACCGATGCTATGGAAAATTGGGAAACAGTTGGAATTAACATCTTCAACATAACAGAAGTAAGAATAAATCGTTAAAATTTTTTTAGCACATTACAAATTTTTTTTGTTGAATTTTCAGTCTTACAAGAAGCAACCGTGGGTGCAAAATTATAAACCTTGCAATCTGTTGGCGAATTTTGATCTATCAACAGATTATATCTTGGATTATTTAACGATTGCTTCTCACTTTCTATCTAAAAATTGGTTCATACAATGGTAATATCTTTTTTTGGCATCAGAAAATTTCAACTTGTTGATATAAAAATTCGTAACAGGAAAAACTGCGACCTTCGAGCGGTGAAAATTGCACGTAATTTTTATGAACAACCGTATTTTGTCAAGTATTATCTTTCAGCTCCACAGACCAACTGGATTATATTATCGTACAAATACAAGACAAATACTTATCATGAGGTACCTAGATAAATAATCAATATCAATTTCTTATAACAGTACATATGTAGGTGCATTACTCCATTTCAATTTTCAGATCAACATCGAAGGACAAAGACTGATACAATTCATGCAACTACGAGGGTCATTTGAACTAAAACTTTCACCTCGACAAAAATGTCGCAGCAAATGTCCATTGATAACAGAAGTACTTAATGAATCAGAAATCTGTAAGTGTTCCGATTATTTTGGTTTCAAGACTGAATTTGACGGAAAATTATATTTTGTTGCAGTGGTTATAAATAGCGACTTATGGCATTTACAATATAAACCGCAAACAAAAGAAGTCAACGTAGCAGTCATCACTGAAAACGAATTATAGTGAAATTATCGTCGCCAAAATTGAACAATGGTTCATCTCATATGGCGTGGATTACCACACTCAAATTGAAACTAATTCGTATTTTATTTTTAAAAAGAACATATATTTCAAAAGTACACTTCATACCTTTAACGAATTAAAAGTTACATTATTCTTGCGTCGATTCCACGTTTTCCGTTCCTAATTTCTTGAAAGTTGGTACAGGGATCCACGAAACAAGGGTGTATAATTTATTAGGGGAATCTTCGTCTTCATTGCGTCTCCGCGATAACTGGACACGAATGCGAAAGGGAACACTCCTAAAGATTTATAAAATGATGAGGTTATATTATTATTTCTACTTCGTAATTAGATGGATTTGTTTTCATTTACCTGATACCCTTTGACCAAATGAACTTATTCAACCTGGTATCAACTCGGACGTCTAGGGTTCCCATTTGTTGCGTAGCGAATTTTCTAATTTCTTTTACAGCCCTTGGAGCTCGTTTTTTAAAACCGACATTATGCAAACGTTTATGCATATTAATAGTGTATACTCTAGTAACCACTTCGGAAGTTTCTTTTGACTTGGATCTCCGAATTTTACCCATTATGAAGTGCTTTCTGGAACATAAACAGAAAAAATCAGGAATGTAAACCTTTCTATTTATGCGACATGCGTGGCATGCGTAAACTTTCAATTCACCGGCTAGGAACTAGAAATAGGAAATTTGTGGTAGATAGCAATAAGCAGAAGCACACAGTTACTGTTTTACACAAATATTAAGAACAATCATCATTTGCGAATTACATATTTTTTACGTACCTGCATCAACTTTTTGAAATCTAAAACTAAATAATTATACCTAACGTTGTCCACGCTTTAACCAAACCGCATACTTTTTGGCCTTACGACAAGAACGACGAACGACAACGATGCCGATGAACTACACGATTAACATGGATAAACACGATGAACGATGAGATGAGATGACGATAAACGAATAATCCACCACAATTGAACCTTCTTTATATTTTTCACAAAAGCGTCTGTTTAGAGCTGTTTAGAGTAATAATAATGACGTCAGATCATCATGAACACAATGATGTCATCGTTATTACTTTGGGCAGACAGTTGTTGTCTAGTTCTGTTGTCACATGAGGTGATTTTACGTCATCTCCGACGTATCACCTCTGAGGCTGACTCACTCATGGTCCGCGTCGGGTCCGTGTTCGTTGATAAAAGTATAAAAGTGTTGTACGTAAAATGTCGCTTTATGTGTCAAAAATCGCGATAACTTAATTCTTTTTATGGATATTCAAGAGTACATAATCGACATTTAATTAGCTGAGTTATCAAACTGATTTTTCAGCATGGCTGAAAATGAAGATTGGATGAAAAATGATGGAACATTCTTGGTTGACGGTAGTGATACCTTTAGTTTCCCTCAAAATGATAACATCACTCAAATTGATGGTAATAAATCATTTTCATTTTTGTGTACTCTTTTAATTCAGTTTTTGAAATTATTACATGATTTAGCATTGCAGTCATATGCTAGAACATTTTTTGTTTCGGACATTATCGGTATTCATAATTCAACACATATATATCTCCGGAATTCGTTTTTAGTAGAATCAAATATTTATTATTTGATAAAAACAGGAAATATATTTTATTCAAAGAAAATAAGCTTTGAATTTAATGAACGTATCAAGTAAAATTGTATTCATTACTTCTTTATTTTTTTTTTTTCAGAATTGATGATGAAATGTGAAGATGCTCTCATGTCATCCGATTTGTTCACCAATGATGCTTTATTCATGACAGACTTTACAAATCCTCTGAGCCTGCCTGATGATAACCCATTTGATTTTCTAGATTCTGCTGAAAACCTACCATCATTTTCTACAGAAAATTTTAATGCTCAGACTCAAGCGTCCGATTTTCTGGAAACACCTCAGTCTATATATTATGGCTCAAATTCAGAAAGTGATACTTCTAACAATAATGTGATCCCCGTAAATACTCAGATGAGAAATCTAATTTTTGAAAATGTTACTAATGGCGCAAAAGAAAATATTAATGAAGTATCTACAACAATGACCAATGCAGCTCCAAAATTGACAGTTTCGTCAGTTCAGAGTAAAGAAAATGAAGTTAAACTTACTACAACTCAACAAATAAGGAACATACAACCAAAGCCGGATACATCGTCGTACAGAATAGTTCCAGTCAAAACCGTAAACAACAACGTTCAAAGCACTCAATCGCCAGCTATCAAAATTCATAATACTGGTGCAATTTCCAATACTGATAAAATATCTCAGTCTCCAAAGGAAACTGTGGTAAAGAAAGTAATTCCTTTCTCGGACCTTACTGTATTGAATACCCCAAATAATGCTAAAAAGCAGGTCAGTGAAACTCGGCTCACTTTCTTTCAATTTTAATTTTCCAAAATTTAAACTTATTTCGATTTTCATAGGCTCGAACCAGTACAACATTAGTGTACACTCCTTGTAATACTACTACGAATGTGCAAGCGACCATACCCATCATGCTTAATAACGGCACTATTGTAACTCCTGGTAAATATTGGCATTATAAACAAAAAAAGTTTTCGTTTTGTCTAAACAAACTTTGTTCTTAGGAATACCAGTTGTTCTAGACTCTAAACGATTGACTCTAAATTCATTAATCAAAGCCAGTGAAGGTAAAAAAGAATCGCCTCCAGTAGAAGGTAAACGCAGTTCTCATAATGCCATTGAACGTAGATATAGAACCAGTATCAACGATAAAATTACCGAATTGAAAGATATGATTGTTGGGACCGAAGCTAAGGTAAGCGATTCAGTAAGACTATTCATTATTGAACTTACGTACCTACCTACCTACTTAGAATCATTGACATTACAATTTTATTTCAGTTGAACAAATCAGCTATTCTGAGGAAAGCTATTGATTACATAAGATTTTTGCAAAACGCTAACGCTAAATTACGACAAGAAAATTTAGCCTTGAAAATGGCTGCTGAAAAGCAAACGGTGAAAGATTTACTGACTTGCACAGACAGTGTGGAAGCAGTTGGTGCGATGACACCTCCACATTCCGACTTCTCATCTACTTCGCCGAGATCTGCTTTGTCATCTTCACCATCGCCTCAGCACTCTCCTTACTCATTCGAGGTAATTTAAATTTCTAGTATAAGATTTTTTCAAATTTACTAACTCATGTTTCTTATATTAGTCTAAAGAAGAAGTCATTGATGATGGCATATTCTATGGTCTACTGGATCATACCAAAATGGCCCTGTGTATGTTCGTCTTAACAGCAGCATTTATCAATCCTTTCGGTGTTTTCATGGGGTACACTAGCAGTTTTCAAGATTATTCTCATTCAAATAGTAGAACTATTCTTAATGCACAAGGTTTGATTTTGAATTATTATAGACTACTAAAACATGAGTTTGCATATTTTTACGAGTTTTTGTTTTGTAGAAGATAATGAAACATGGTACGGTGGGTATTTACTGGCGTGGATTTTAAATTGGATTATGATCGTCGGTTGTATGGTTGGAATATTTTTATATGGAGATCCTGTCGTGCAATCGAAATCTGTTCTAGCCTCAAAGTTCTGGGCTCATCATAAACAAGCCGATGATTATATTACTCGAGTAAATTTAATTTACCTGTAAATCGAGTTTCAGTGTATCCCCATCCATGCCATTATTTTAAATTGTTATTTAAAACTTTTAGAGGAATTTTGGAGCTGCTAGCGTTGAGCTGCAAAAGTGCATACAACTATACAATCGTCAGTTACCGGTTACAAAATTTGGCGTGTTTATTGCGCTTTCTTGGCAAATTTTCAGACAAATACTACATAGATTATGGATTGGAAGATTTTTATCGAAGTATAAAGGCGGATTTTTCTGTAACCAGTTAGTATTTCATTGCTGCTATTAAAATTCGAAAATTTGAAATCAATTGACGAAATTTCATCTTACAGATTACGTAGAACAGAAGCTGGGAAGTCAGCCAGGGAATTGGCTTTGGTTTACAACAAATTGCACGAATTATATCTTATCAATGAAAACAACAGTAAATGGATCGCCTTGCTGTTGAGCACAACCGCCATCAACATGGCAGAATTCGCTGGCTTCTCTGTTATTCAATCAAATGAATTGGCTCATATGTATGTCTTGATGGCAATCACTTTAAAACAGTTCCGCTATTCTTCTTTCCGAATGCTCGAAAAGTAATTATTACTTATAATCCGTACTGATGTTGCACAATTGTTTTAAACCTACTCATTCTTGATAACAGGCACTACCTGAGTCTATCCAAAGCGATGACCATGAGAGCTCTGACTACCAATGGAAAAGAAAAGAATTCCAAAGTTCCTCCAGTATCGACAAACTGGTTAATGTCCCCTTACGCTGGATGGTTCTTTTTAAATCATAATTGGAATATAACTTTGAAAAACACTTCTGTCTTTGCTCGCGCCAGTGATCCTACAAATCCGGTCGTGTACGTTTCACAGGTCAGCTCATTTTATGAAATTGCGTACCCTAATCATTCTATGAAAATGGTAAATCTTTCAATAGTGTGTATCAGTATTTATTAAATATCTCAATTCCAATAGGCGTTTAGATTACACCTGATCGAAAAAGCGTTAGAAGTTTTGGTGAAACCTGGTTGTCAATTGAACTCATTGAACGGAGATCAAGTTCTACGTAAAACAAAAATCCCCGATGTTTTATCTTACGTTCAGTTGATAATGGAAAATTCTGTTTTGCTTGACATGGATTCTCGGAAATCACCTATTAATATCATAGGTAATATAATTTTTTCTTGAAAGCCAGCTCCTGTAATATCATTCAATTTTAATTTTTGAATTATTTAGGATTTGAAGATCGGATCTCTCATTGGTGGTCTTGTGTAATAGCCGTGGCTGCGTACTGGATTTTGGGCGATGATAATCAAGCAGCCCAATTATATGATACGATTGAAAACATTCCCGCGGAGATTGCCAAAGATCCTTTAGTAATCGCAATATTTGCCGCTTACGAATGTCGTAAAAGTGTCATAACATTGAATAGCGATGATAGCGATGGATCAGTAATCTTGAAAAGGTGCGACGGAGTTGGGAAGTTGTTACAAGAGAGTATTTCTGTCACGGATTGCCTAGAATCGGATACAAAACCTCTTGTAAGATTGTTCAGCATAATTTTTGTATCAATAATTCAAATTTATATTTTTATTCTGTAATATAGTAGCCGATCTTTGATTTTTGATATTTACATTTTCGTTCCCGGTGTGCATTGTGGTTGCATTGCATTTATTAATTAATGTTGCAATGCTTCCTCTGTGCAATGCCGGTATCGATGGTGTTCAGTGGAATAGTATTTTTGTGCCATCAAGTATTCATAACTTATTTTAGTTTTTGATCTGAGATTTTTAATATTTTTGATTATTTTTGTATCTAAATATTATTTGCATTTGAAACTTGTTATTACCATAATTTTTCACAAACCACTTTCAGTTTTCTGAACTGTGGAAACTTTCTCCGAATTTTTCAAACCTACCAGTATTTTATTCTAATTTTGTTATGATAAATTTTTTGCAGTTTCAACTTTGTCAACTGTTGACTTGTGATTGGCTGTTAGAGACCAGAACTTTGTTGTGGGAAAAGAATTGTGAAGATGTATTGGATACGAAACCGGTTGAATCACATGTTTTACTAGGATTCAAAAATAATTTGAACTGTTTGCGGCTCATCACCAAAAATATAGAAGTAATTTTTTTTTTTTTTTTTTAATTCAACTTTAATACTATTTTGTACAGTCGGACATAAACGTATTTTATCTTATGTTTGTAGGGTACCATGCCCAGAGTATTTTTGTATGAAGCCGTCTCAAGGTTGATGGCGGGTGCGGCACCAGGACGTACGCAACAATTGCTGGAAAGTAGTTTGAGGCATAGAACGCAGCGCAGTTCTATAATTTGTGGCGGTAAAGGTAAACCTAACTTTCTAAAAGTTTCTTTAAAATAGTTTCTGCTGGTAATTATTGACTTCTTTGCGATGTTCATTATTTGCCTTCGTTTCCTTAGATAAATCATCTCAATACATCGTTGGAGAAAGAGAACATGCCGCTGCTCTATATATGGCTTGCAGACATCTACCAGCACCCTTGTTATCTTTACCCGGTGAACGTGCTAGTATGCTAGCAGAAGCAGTAAAAGCTCTTGAAACAGTTGGAGATCAAAAACGCTTGGATCAGTGTTATGAATTGATGAAATCTATTAGTACGAATTCCGTTTCGAATTAATATGTTTTTTTAAGCATAAAGTTTTACTTTTTTAAATTTGTGTACCCTTTCTTTTTAACTTTTTTTTTTTCATTATGTGACAATTCCTAATTTAACTTTCAAAGTGGAAAACGTTTGGTGTGAACGTCCTTTTTTTGTTTAATGAATGTTTTAATTTTAAATTAAATTTAAGCTGTATCATTTTAGTTATTATACACTTTATACACTAGTATCAAAGATCAAGTAAAGAAATTTATAGATTTTCGTTCTTTAATATTATTTTTGTCTTTTAATTCGAAGCAGTGACCAGACAGAAAAAAACAAAACAAAGTAACTAGATATGCAAAGTGAAAATATTCAATCAGTGAAATCCAATAATGGGATTCGAAAATTTGGTAAATTGAATCTACTTCACTTCTTTAAGATCGAATGAATTTTATGACAATTGAAAATATTCAACTGTCACTGTGTGATAATGATATTACAAATATTTTGTATTACTTTTTAATGAAGAAGTTTATGTCATTTCAACTAAATAATTAAAATCTTTATGACGATAAAACAGAAACACAACAGTTGAACTTTCCAAAGTAGCTTCAAGGTGAAGAATGCATTCCGTTCATTCTCTAACAGCAAATTGTCGCTTGAGGCTTGTTTCATTAAACTTGCGTACGCGACTACTTTACGTTTACGTCAGAGTTGAAAGAAAACTTTTCTGTAGTATTTAGGAAAGCGTTGGTTGAGGTATTCGAAAACGGAAATTTTTAAACAGAAACGTGTTTACCTTCTTTGAGAGGGTATATATGTAGAATTAATAATATTCCTTTATAATATTCCTGTGTATTTCGTTAATTGCCTAATATACTCGCACTTTAAATTAATTGAAGTATCGTTATCGTTTAGTTCTCGAGGGTCGAAAAACTTACTCGGGAAATTGGAAAATTTTTGAAGGAAGAGGTATCGTCATTGACATGTAGGTACCTTTTTTGTTACCTACTTATTTTTATCCAGTGGCGTAGCCAAGGGGGAGCAACTGGGGCGATTGCCCCCATGACGACGGAAAAGTTGAAAAAATGATGAAATTTTAGCTTTTGAAACCGTTTTTCTAATAAAATTTCGCCCTCGCTTCGCTCGGGCTCAATAACTTTGCTTCCTTTCATAAGGTATTCATTTTTTTCCCAATCTTATTGATGAAATTTTTGTTTTTTTGCGAAAACACCCCTTGAGTGACTGTCTGGCTCGCCACTGACCCTCGAAATCAAAAGTCAAACCCCCTCCATGATTTCATCCTAGATACGCCACTGATCTGTTTTCAATCTAAGT
>FIZV01041928.1:0-12081 GCA_900050545.1 Trionymus perrisii | reverse complement strand
ATGTATCAACTTTAGACTTCCCTATATTTTTCCTCGCCGCTGCTCAAATCTCATAGTTTTAAAAATTAGCACACTTGATCGAAGCGGCTGGCTTCGCCAGTGGTCCGTTTTCAGCTGATTTAATAAAACGTTAATCGTCGTCTTAATCGATCACAAGTCAATATTTCTATTTATATGTTGAAGAGAAACCTGATTTTACCGAGAAACCTATCGTATACAATATACGAATAAAAACGTACATATCATTAAAGATAAGAACAAGAACAATATGCATGAAAACTCGAACCAAACACAAATAAGCACACATTATTGATGGAATTTCATATCCGAGCTTATCAATTCGCAGTTCCCACTGTACTCGTGTCAATTGTGTGCTTTGATACGAGCATGGTCGCGTCGGCGAAATAATCTTCGTGTACTTAAACTTATGCAGGTACTTGCCATCAAAAGTCAAACCAAACCACCATTATTTTTCAATAACGAGACTCGATATTGATATTTTATTCTCGAAGGAAAGCTACCCATAGCCAATACCCATCCTTCGCATACTCCAGTTTGTAAAACAGGCCAAAAAAAACTCGAAATTGACGTAAGACCTTCTTCATAAAGATAAAAAATAACAACCTTCGAAAATCCTATACTACATAATGCGAATGAGAACCATAAAAACAACTGAAATAATATTTGCTTTTTCGAATACTATACTGGGTACTCCTACTCGCATATTGCGCATACGATAGAGTCGTCATCGTCGCATAGTCGACGACGGCACCGCAATAAGACAACTCTAGAGTTTCGCTATAAATTACAATACGTATGTATAACGTACATTACATACATACAGAGCTTAAGGACATGCACCTCTGTCTGGCATTTCTGCTAATGGATTCTTGCTCATTTTAAGGCTAACGTACGTCTTTGTCTTTCGAGCAAAGATTAATGTACTTATAGCAAATCTTTCTAACGAGTAAATAAAACAAAAGGAACGCCTTTGTACGAGAACTCCACATAAAGGGTAAATTTATTTTTTCGAAAATTTTCTTCGGATATGCCAGCGAAAAATGGAAGCTCTTAAAAGCACATCTGAAAGAATACTACTCTAACTAATTCATTCTTAAAAGTGTATGTATTAGCCAGGAAATTACAGTGCATTAGTCACTCCTTTTAAATGATAGAAAATGAAGCAGTGAATTTGAAAAAAATTCAAAAAATAAAATATGTACTGCAAATAGTAACACTGATTTCGTACTCTTTCAATTCAAGTGATTCCAATATTTAGTCCCTAATTATGATTCCCTCCTTCCAAGAGGGTTTATGTTTGAAAAATTCAAATCAACTGAACAGAAGAAAGACTCTTCAACAAAATTTCAATAATTTTCCAAAAAATGAAAAATAATTTATCCAAAACGTTTTTTAAAAAAAGTTTCGAAAAAAAAAACTAAAAATTATGAAATGAACAAATTTTTTTAAAATCGGCTCCACAAAATTAAAAAAAAAAAAAAAAATTGAAAGAAGAAAAAAATTAAAGACTCTGAAACAATATATTTTTCTAAATCAGTACCTGTTTCAATAAAATTAAAAAAAGTTTTTCAGTAACCAAAGGTTAGAAAATTTTTTACTTGATTCGAAATAATTTCCAACATCAAACAAATTGAGAAAAAAAAAAATTGTTTCACAAAATTGGAAAGAATCGATTTTTGAAAGAAAAGTCGAAAAATACATATTTGATGGAACTTGGTAAAATTTTATTAATATTTCGTGTCACAACAAAAATTTGGAAAGAACGAGTTTCAACAAAATTTCAACAATTTTCGAGTAAAAAAAAAATAAATAAATAAGTTTTCAATACAATTTTTAGAAAGTTTATTTGTAAAAAATTAGCAAATTACCATTTTAAACATTTTTTCAAAAATTTTTCAACTCGTATATATAAAGAACTTGAGAATTTTGCATCGAAACAAATGGAGTTCTTTAGAACATAAAATTCTTTTTCTTTTGAAAAAAGATATAAAATGATACACTAGGCACTAATCAGAGACAAAAATTTTCTATCAAAATCAATCAGTATGGAATATATCCATAATTGAAATCAAACTTATTCAAATCCTCGTAACCAGACTTTAAAAAATCCTAGGGACTTTGGATTTGTGCCACAGAGCCAAACCGGAGCAGATACGAGTACTTACAAAAATATTGCTCGCAACCTATCGAAAATCTTCCAGATGATTTGATATGGGAACGATTCATCTACTGCAATATCTGAGTAAATCCTCAAACCTCAACCAACTCAATAAGTACCTACTGCTGAAACCGAATTCACTAAAAATTGTATACTAAAACACCTCCATTCTATGTATTTTTCACATTTTGCTAAAAATTCACTGTAAATGAACCCAACTTCATATAGATACAAAAAACACCCATCACAAAAGTAGAAACACGCTACATAAATTAAATATACCATCTCGCTGCTCGCCACACCCTACCAGAGGCACGCTTACAAGGCAACTTGTTCTAAAACTGACAAATGTATACGTAATACACGTGGCTTTACACGGAATAAGTTCAAATTACACGGCACTTCCGAGACAGATAAAGGGTGCCAGGCATTATTACCATAAAACTAATGTACGCGTATTCGTCGTACACAAAAATTAAGCTAAACTTACGAAAAGAACTTCCGCAAACGAATTAAACACGTCGACCAACAAAGGGCTTTGCTAATTATATACCGAACTGCGAATGGTAATATACCATCATCGCAGAGTATTAAGTAAGTAAGTATATTCTGCACAAAATGGCCCCAGCTTTTTTTTTTTAATTTGCATTATTTCCTTTTATTCCACTTTCGTCGTACTCTTTTTCTCGCCTCTCTTCGTATCCGTGCTGACTGTTAACGAAATTACTCCGTTTCTGTTTTTTGTTTCATTTTTCATCCCGTTTTTTTTTTCTTTAATTTTTGAAGAATTCCACGTGCCAGAGGCCGCAACAAGACGCCAGTAGGATAAACTGACACGATGAAAAGTTCCCGATTACCGATCCGTTTAAAAGAGGCAATTCCAAATTAGCTATTTTCTTTTATCTTAATGGCTCGACGTTGGCGAAATTACCGCACAGGATTAAGCCGAGGAAAAGTTTTTACAAAATTGGGCCAATGGCTCCGTAGAGCTTTCCCAGTGTATTCATGCAAGATGCGTGCCATCACTAACCAATGCAATAAGCTTCCCGCCCATTTACTTACACTGTTCTACAAAAATTAATTTCTATTTGTTCGAGCTAATTAGTCGATTAGTTTAATCGAGGAAAATTACTCGAAACATACCTACAATCGATTAATGTTGTTCGAAGCAGTGTAAAAATAAATAAGAGAAGTGAATTAAAGAAGAGCATCAGGGCCTAATGTAATTGACAAGGTTTTTCTCGTTTGATACCGGAAAAATAATGCTCGAGATGAATTTTCTCTGCAGGAACAAATTCCTAATACAGTAAATAATTCACATTTGTTTAGTTTTGAAGCTTAGCGATGAGGGAAGTTGCGTGGGGCGGCGGCGCGTTGAGAAAACACGACAGCGTCAGCGGACGACTTTTCTGCATTTAAACGAATTTCTAATGCAGGTATGCACGTTTGTTCAGCGGTGAATGATCTTGAGTGGGTGGGGCGTCGGGAAAACACGACAGCGGAGGAGTTTTCTTCAATTGAACGAGTTTCTAAATATTTTTACATTTTTCCCCCAGAAAAAAAATATTAAAAAATTATAAAAAAAAAATCTCACTGAACATTTTTTTTTTTTAATTGATTCAAATTTCTCAAATCTTGTTAAAAATTCGGATTTTGAAAATATTTTCAATTGAATGTACAATTTCTTTCAAGAATTGATTAGATTGCGAATACTCAAAACTTCTATCTAACATTAAATCTGATTTCCGAGAAAAATAGCAATTGCGATATACTGGGCACACACCTTGCAGCTATGGAGAAAAAAGAATCCCCTGTCACCATTTTCTTCCGCAATGACGAGAATTTGAATAAAAAACAACCAAATTTATGTGTCAAAAATAACATTATAACGGTGAGTTTGAAATCGCAGACTCGGCGGACTTCTCATAGTCATAAATGATTACGACGCCACAGTAAAATTTCAAGTAGCTTTTTTTGAAATCTCATGCTATCTATATGAAAATCCAAAGCACAACGTTGACGAGTGGATCGGATAATTCATCCACATCGTGAAACTTTCGTCGACTTTTCCCAACTCTTTCATCAGGGCTGCCATAAAAATTAGTATTCAGCTAGCAGGAATACTATAAGTCTTACATAAAGGTACATCGTCGCAACGCTTCACGTTTTCAGACGGATTCTTATCCCACGAGAGATACCAACAGAGTGTTCTACTGCGAATACCTACTCGTCACTGCAGTGTATTTGTATCTTTCACTTATGTACGAATCGTATATTTCATCTTTCGTCATACTCACGTCATAAATACTGTCAAACGTCGAGTCTTTGTCGTCTCGCCGCATATAACTTTCACGTGCTGTGCGTATGGCTCTTGCAGAGGAACGCTGGCCAAAAAAAACACAAGCAAGGGTATTTTGCCAACTCATGGCACATTTCTGTTGGCATAGCCGTTTCCACCTGCGAAACGAAACGAAGCTCGACTTGTGTCAATTATACGCGCCATAACCATACCAGAGGATCAGGTGTGTCACTCGCTATAGCTGCACTACAGATACGCTTCAATTCCAGTCAGAAATTTGTAAAATTTCACTTCTCGTTCTGATGAGTTAGAAATAAAGAATAGTAATCCTTTTCGACGTCCCAGAGTTTGTATTGTCGTTACACGACGAGCCTCGTATGGCAATTCGCCTGCCTCCCGCTCAACATCACCGCTGCCAGTTTTGATTTACAATCCAACCTCATATACATAGATAGGTATATATTTTATATAAATCAAACTTTTTTTCTCTCCTCTCCTATGACCCAGATTCCCTCCGAAGCAATCGATACTTTTGAAATTATAAACACGGTAAACAAATCTCTTCGAAAAACATATACCTGAAGGGGGTTTCCCTTCTTGATACTTTTTTCTGTCGTTGGCGGTACTACGTATCGCCACGCCACGTGAGTTGTATAAATCTCTACGACGCTCCAAACTACTCGGGTATAACTTTTGCCAAAATCTAAACCAATTTCACGTCGACTTTTTGTCGTCGTTGTTGTCGTCTTCGTGAAAGTAAAATCAGAATAAAACTTTTGCCAAAGCCAATACCGTCGAAAGTTTTCCGCATTACAGCTACTTTGCTCTCCCAAGTTGCTTGTATACTGCTCATTCAGCAGTCCACATTTCTCTCACACAACTTTTGATACTTTTTCGTTTCACAGATTTATTAATTTTATTCCTTTTTCGCACCATACTTTTTAAGCCATCTGATAGACCAGCGAATATTATAAATTTATAATATCGCAGATTCTTAACTCGAGCCTTGGCTACTACGTATATAGCCGAATTTACGCCATTGTATGGGTGCGATGAGACGAGGTAGCGTGCAAGTGCCACTACGTGCGTTTCCTTGGAGACCATTGGGTCATCAAAATGAATAATTTTCCAGAAGATGATGCTTTTTATGCGGAAGTATAGCCGGTACGATGATGTCATTGGCGCATTGGCGGAAGAGAAAGTTTCAGCAAGAAAGGGAGGAAAGAGACATTTCCATATTTCGCAAAGCAAGGAGGAAAAATTAAAGTATGGCGTTTGAAAATTGGAAAAACTGAGAATAAAATAAAAAAATAGTGAATCTAAATTTTTTTTTTAAGATGAAAAATTATGTAGGTACTTAAAATTTGAAAATGGGAAAAAATGAAAATTGGACTGTTATAATGGGGAAAATATGAATATTGAAAAAATAAATATTTCAAGAAATTGAAAAAATTAAAGTGATATTATAAAAGACTAACAACTAAGAAAATTGAAAATTGGGAAAATTTACAAATTAAAAAAGTCAAAAAACAAATAATTTTTTTTTTTTAAATGAAAAAAATATTGATTTTTTTTTATGTTTTAAAATGTTTGGTATTATGTCTAAAAGTTATCCATTTTTGAAAGATTTCATCCAGAATTTCGTGTCGGAATTCTGTCATCCAATTTTGTCAGTTTGGTCATTGTAAAAGCTTACTGCTAAAATGAAAAGTGAAAAATTTAACATTAAAAATGAATAAATGTCAAGAAAATTGGAAACATCAAAATGAATTAAAAAAAGCTAAAAATTGAAAAATTGAAAAATGAAAAAATAAATCAATAACATAGAAATTGGAAAAAATTGACAATAAGAAAAATCACTCATTAAAAATAGTTAGTTATGATTAAAAACAACTTAAAACTGCAAAAAAAGTTGAAAAAACTGGTGATTTGGAAGAAAATTATTTCATCTCAGAAAAACTGAAAAAATAATACCTTCGAGCTAAAAACAGTTCCGATATTCGCAGCATAGCAATACATCCTTGAAAATTTCCAAAGTCAGAGTATTTCGGTAATAGGAACCACGAATGGGATTTACTTGTACAGAGTTCTTTCACGGTATATTTATAGATATTTTTACACAC
The DNA here is from genome assembly GCA_900050545.1 of Trionymus perrisii. NCBI lineage: Eukaryota > Metazoa > Arthropoda > Insecta > Hemiptera > Pseudococcidae > Trionymus > Trionymus perrisii. The sequence goes on along the minus strand of FIZV01041928.1, from coordinate 5,480 downwards.
GCGTACCGCACGCGTACTTCTAAATCACGTTTTAAAGTACATCTCTATCAGGTGTGAGTTTGCCTTTCCCCATAGGGCCATAGAAAATGATGGGAGGTATTGACTCCATCGTCATCCATATTGCAGAATATAGGACAAGCCGAAATATTCAATGTCTTTATGCGTTAATCTTCTCAATACGTAACGTACATAGGCGCAAAGTCCAACACGTATGTTTTGATTAGCCGCCAAAAATCCACTCTCATTTCTCTCCCACCATGTGTAATTGAGAGAGAGCCATAGCCATAGCTGGCGCACGTGACAAATGTGCATAGTAACATTAACATATGATTGACGACTATAACCATACGCAATACGCATTCATATATTTCCGCCGTTATAAGCGTCGATTTATGTCCCCGAGTTTAAATTTTGGCACATCCAAATCTGGCCAACAAATCACAGTGAGAATTGGAAAATGGAAACATACTGGCATGGAATGGCGCTTGGCGCTACAAATAGATTTGTGCTTTTTAATATACGAAGTGTAAGCGTGGTAAATGTTCTTCCTTGATTCTTACTAGCGACAGTAGTATAAGTAAAGTCGAGTAAAAAAAAATTCGATACTCTTCGGGTGACTTCAGTACCTCGATTAAATGGCTTGAAAAATAACAAAGAAATTACGGGCAAGTTGCCATCTTTTCCAAACAATTACTACTAATTTATAGTAGTCGGAGAGGATAAAGCGCGCCTAAATTATCATTATTTTTTTCTTCTTTTTGTACTAGTTTTACAATTCTTTGTTATTGTATTGGTCTCTTTCTTTACACAGCATTTATTTTGAAGTTGACAAGGTTTTTTTCATTTGATATCCGAAAAATAACGTTTGAGAAGAGTTTTCCCGAATGAAACAATTTAAAATGCAGTAATTCACATTTGTTTAGCTTTGAGGTTCAGTGATGAATAATGATCGGTGGGACAGAGCATTGAGAAAACACAACAGCGGACGAGTTTTCTGCTTTTGAACGAATTTCTAATGCAGGAATGCACGTTTGTTCAGCGATGAATGACCTTGAGTGGGTGGGGTGTCGGGAAAACACGACAGCGGACGAGTTTTCTCAGTTTAAACGAATTTCTAATGCAGGAATGCACGTTAGTTCAGCGGCGGTGAATGATCTTGAGAGGGTGGGGCGTTGGGAAATCACGACAGCGGACGGAGTTTTAATCAGGAATGCACGTTTGTTCAGCGGTGACTGATATTGAGTGGGCGGGGTGTCGGAAAAACACACAGCGGATCGGTTTTCTGCATTTAAACAGATTTCTAATCAAGAATGCGCGTTTGTTCAGCAATGAATGTGGATGGGTGGGAGATATGGAAAGTACGACAGTGCATGCATTTTCTTGGTTTGAACAAATTTCTAGCTGAACAAGCACGTTTGTTTGGTTTTGTGGTTCAGGCATGAGTCATATTGCATGGTGAGGCGTTTGAAACACGACTGCATTGACAATGCGCACATAGAGATCACAATCGATCAAGTTTCAAGATTTTGAAAAATGACAATCTCCTTGCTGAAAAACAAATTGTAAAATTTGAATACAAATTAGGCACTGATTGAGAAATCAATCGATTAATGAAAATTTGATTGTTTGATCAACATTTTTAAAAAACAGTTGAATAATCAAAATCTAAATTAAATCGATTCATCAAAATGGAAACATTAAAACAATATTGTCGGTCTAATAAAAGAAAAAGTAAATCGAAATTCAAGGAGTTATTAAAATATAAATTACCCTCACAATATTTCAAACTCAATTATCATTGAAATTACAAAATCGTCGCTTGTTTTTGATGTCTGCCATACTATTTCTATCTCTCTTGCCTCTAAATTTCAACTCAGCAGGATGAAAATAGTGAAAGGGAGATGTACTCTCCCAAAATAACCAATCTATGTGCGAGAGTATATACAAAGAACCCTGCAATGATCCCGAACTTGTAATAAATGGACAATTTGTAACAGGAAACAAACGTTTAAAAATACCATATGAACTGAAACCATGCTTTTCCTGCCAGCCAAAATTTTCCTTCGCAATTTTCCGTTTCACGGTACACGGGTATATGTACGTGAATTGGCTCTCAAAAGAGAAGAAAAAACTCTAAATGGAGCTCTACGATAAAGTACCCGAAGACATAACCGCTAGCGCCGTGTATAATACGGTACTTTATAGGATACTGTTGCCTTTACAATATTACTTATACGCGTATGTATCCCGCACATCTTATATATTGCATCCGTACGTAGAAAGAACCCTTCCTCAGATCCTCGTGTCGTATTTGAAATTGCCAAACTACGTTAAAAATGTCGATCATTTATATTCACCACGTTGCTGACTGGAACACGTTGTAAAAGTGACTGCAAAGGCCATACTACATAGCCCTAGCCAGCTTGTTACATAAACGAGAACCAAATGTGATGACATTACCGCAATATGATCTTTGATCTACGTGGACAAAGCCATAGGTGGTTTTCTTAAACGAAAATAGTAGGTATATACATATTTTTAGTACGCTTGTGTCACGAATGTTATTGTCGTCGCAGAAAGAATTCCATTAGAGTAAGGATGTGTTGTTGTGTTAGACGAAACAGTATCTACTCGTACTTGTGTAAAATGGTCGACGGACGTGTAGGTTCAAGCGCGTTCAGCGAAGGTCGTTGTTACGTCAACGTTTATGCATTTGAGTCGGTGTCTATGTGATTGTGCTCTTAGTGGTTTTAAGAAATCCGTACTCGTACATCTACGTACATACAGACAGGTACAGGCTACACACGGCACACCTGGGCATGGCTTCCGTTCTAGTTGTGATTCTGGCGACTGGCGAGTTGACTAATGATGGAATACGAGCACCTAGTGTGTTGTATACCGTAACCCTTCAATGCCAGGGAATAACTGACGGATTGAATCGCAAAAATTTGGAGTCAATAACCATTTAAGAATTGAGGATTTCCTCAAAGGCGGTTTTCGGATTTCCAAAACAGCATTTGAAGATGGGAACAGAAGTGCAGGGTCAAAATGATGGGTACTTGCGATAAAATTTTATTACCTGAAATTTCCTTCTAAATTATACCTAAAATTTTTTTGTTGGGCACAGGCACACAAAACAAAACAACCATTTCTTTTTCAGTTTTTCTTCCAGGCTTTTGTAGCCCTAGTTGTCAAAAAAACAAAATAGAAAAGAAATTTGGAGGAATGTTTTTTTTTTTGTTTTGTGTGTCCGGAAAAAAAATTATGGGTGTCACTAAGGAAACAATTCCATCACAAGTTCCTACTCCTCATTTAGACCCTGAACTTCAGTTCCCATCTTCAAATGCTGTTTTGGAAATGCGAAATGCTATTTTGAGGGAAGCCTTTATTCCCAAAATGGGTATAGACTCCACCTGAAACTTTTCCTCAAATTTCATCAATCAGGTGAAAATTTTTTACATTTAATCCGTCAGTAATTCCCAGGCAGTAAATGGTTAAAATATACTTTCGAAAGAATTTCTATTAATGATGTGAACTGCCAATACAGAAAAGTGATGAGATCAGAGCTCTGTGCAGTCCAGACACAATTGTGAAATTTACCATACGGTTGTACAAAAATATGTTTTTAAGACATGGTGTAAATTTTTACATAGAATGCCATTAGAATAAAAATCAAATAACTTGAGCAATAATTTCAAAATCTCTGGTTCTCTGCCCTAGAAGCGTCTTCTAAATTATGCCAACTTCTGCGAACTCCAAGGTACGAGTATTCTGTGCGAAAAATAATGGTTTCTTGGTCGCGTATAATTATACACTCGGACTCGTATTCGACGTAGGGCTATGTCTACGTATCATTCCACGTAAACTATTTATTTATTTAGCGATTCGTACGCATCAAACATGCCATAATTTCAGTTAAATACAAGATCAGCCCGATTAAACCATAAACAATACACATTCACGTTCGTTCCCATTCTCATTAACAAACGCCTAGGATTGAGACTTTTTCCACTAATAAAATTCCACATTCGTTTGAACGCCACTTAATGCACACAGCACGAATCTCTAAACAAGTGTAGTGTACATAATATACTAGGTATACGAAACAAAACAAAAACAGAAAAAAAATCGAAATCAAAACCTATAATCCAAATAAATAAAACCCGAATGGCCTAATAAAGCGGAAACGCGGATGAGAAAAAATAACAACTCGACCGATGTATAACAAATCGCTTAAGCAGCTTGACATTTGCTCCATTGTCCACTGACCCTTAACACTAGGAAGCTGAATTTTATCGACCTAAATAAAATCACCATGCTTTTACTTGGCTCACTTCGCACCTTCATACAATTTTTTTTCTCCCGCTGCGCTGCAGTTCGCCTCACAACCCAGAAGACCGAATTTACGTACGTCGTACAAACAATCAAATCAAAACTACCGGCAGTGGCATGGCAAGAAGTTCCGCTGACGACCTTGAGCCGGAACTACGACTGATGCCAGCAATAAAAAGAAATAATATACTAATTACTCGGCTGTGCGCAATAACGGATATTCACCTCACACACTTCGACTTGGCTCCTACCTTCTTCCCCCTTTAAACACAACAGCACAGTTTTTATCCAAAGCATGAGATGGTTGACTCCCAGTCTTCGACATCGAGCCGAGTCATCGTCTAGTGTCCATGACGTCCGACATAGGACAATGTTGTACAGTTATAATAAAAATCTGATAGGTGTTATGCGGATCCTCAGATTCTCGCGTCGTGAACTTCTCATTCTGTAAATAGACTCTACGTTTTCGTCTTATATTTACATTTTTATTACCCAAAGTGCTAATACGATATACGCAGGCGAAATTTATAGAAAAACTTTCTCTTCACAAAGGTATCTCATGAGTCGTTCGCTTCTTATCTAAAATTTTAGAGGCTTTGGGCAAATTTCGAGAGTAAACGAGCAAAATTTTCACCATCAAAGGGTCAAAAGAAGAAAACAAATGAAAATCTGTTTTTTTTTTTTTTTTAAAGAATACATCGGATTGAGGTAAAATTAAATTGACATAAAATTTAAAAAACTAAACTATGAAAAAAAATGAATGAAAGCTTGTAGGAATTAAAAATTTTTAAAAAGGATTACAATTTTAATTAATAAATTAAATCGGAAACAGGGAAAGATTAAAAAACTACGAGTACAATAAAATTGCAAAAAAAATCAAATCTGAATAAAAATGAATTGAAGTAAAATCACACTGTCATAAAAAGTCGAAAAAGAAATTGATAATTTTTTTTTTAATGAAAAAAATTTGAAAATTAATTTTTAATACAATTTTGGTTTGGTAAAAAATTATGAGCACTTCCCCAATTTGCCTCACAACCCCTTCCCCCCATTTTTTACACCCCTCATATTTTTTCGGCTCTCAGTAACTATTAAAAAAAAAAAACATCTTTCTACTTTGCAGTTTGCTTCACTCTTGTTCTGATACA